>BOPN01001354.1:176133-181133 GCA_017312705.2 Penaeus japonicus
ATGCAACATTTGTTGTCAAGGTAAGTGGTAGTGATTCAACCCTTTGGCCGTTAATCCGTAGCAACAGCAACGTCACCGTCAGCCCTCATTGCAAAGCAGAGCAACATCATCATAGCAGCAGCGGCGGCGGCAAGCCCGGGTTTGCAAGCTGGAGTGCAAGACAACAATCAATAGGTACTGCGGGACCGTCTGGGCAGCCTCACCTCTCAGGCCGGCACCGTCAGCACAGGCCATCCCGTCTGTATGGGCATCCCGGCCGCATTGACTCATCCCCTCACTCGAGCCGCCATGTCTATAAGGCTTGATGAGCGATAGCCGAACGCGGGCGCGGGATTACCGACTGACTTATTCACTTTTCGTTTCGTTTCGTTACGTCTTCTAAGCCGTCTGGTGCGTTGCTAGACCTCATTTTTTTTTTTTTTTTTTAATATCTACATTTAAACATATCATCGACATCTACATCCATAAGTTTCCAAGTCGACACACATTAATAAAATAAGTACCTAAGCCTATCAAAATCTAACAAACGACTCACAATACGCTAACTCATTCATCAAAAAAAAAACAGTAGAGTAACCGCCAAACACAACCCTGCATTCCCCCCCCCCCCCCAGCCCCCCATCAAACGCCATTTTATACCCAAGTCATAAATACAAACGGGCCAATCTGTTGTCCTAGCCGTCTATATAAAACCCATAGAGACGATCACCCTCCAATATCCTATATATATGGCCTATCAATCTCATATATAAAAAAGAGATTCCTATCAGCACGGATCATCCTACTTTCATGATGATGCATCCTAGCGAACACCCGATTGCAACAACCGAGCATGAAGCAAAATATATACACGAAGATGATGCAACACCGACGCGTTTATTAATGTGCAAGTTTTATTACATCCTCGGCCGGCTTATTGAATATGAAAAAAAATATATATCGCGACAAAGTTAATAAAAATAAGTCGCATGTGAAGAGCATAATGTCCTCCAGGCATTTAATATTATCTAAAAGCCCCGACGACGACGGGAGAGGCTCTCGGTTTAGCATCTATTACCGCGGTCTCTCTTCTCTCTCTCTCTCTCTCTCTCTCTCTCTCTCTCTCTCTCTCTCTCTCTCTCTCTCTCTCTCTCTCTCTCTTTCACTCTCACTCTCACTCTCACTCTCTCTCCCTTTCTTCCTCCTCTAACTCTCCCACTCTCTCCTTATTTCCTCTCTCTCCCTCCCTCTCTTTTTCCCTTCCAATCTCTCCCTCTCTCGCTCTGTCTCTTTCTCTTTCTTTCCTTTTTCTCTCCCTCTCCTCCTTATCTCCTCCTCTCCCTCCCATCTATCTCCCTCTCCCTCTCCCCACCTCTCTCCCTCTCTCTCTCCCTCTCTCTCTAGCCTCTCTCTTTGATTCTCTCTTTCTCCCTTGATATCATCTGGAACATTCCAGGGTTTACATCAAAGGCTCCAACAATTTCGACAATGTGTGCGTTGGCCGTGGGTGCTTCTCCCGGCCTCTCCAGAAGCGATTAATTCCCCTCTCTGTTAACCTTGTACTAATACTTTTATTTTTCTTACTAGGAATATTTTCTAATCATGGTTCTGATACTTTTTTTTATTTTTTACTAGGAATATTTTCTAATCATGGTACTAATACTTTTTTTTGACTGGGAATACCTCCTAATCATGGTACAAATACTTTATTTTTTTTTACTAAGAATACTCTCTTATCATTATGAGGTACTAATATTTATTTTGTAGCATTTAATATTTTTTATATATTCAACTATAATATTTTCTCCCAATACCTTTACATGTACCACTTTCTATTACAGGCCCTAATACTTTTAATTCTAGGTCTTTCTAATGCAGATACTAATATTATATCTTCACGTAGTCCAGTCTCGTTGAGTTTCCGCTCAAGCATAGACACTTGGTTCATTCTATTTCATGGTAATTTCATGCTTATGACTCATCCACTGCAAAATCCTCCACTTTATTCATTTTTTAAAACTCCTTACAACTACGTAACTATCACTGTTTATAATGCCAAAAGAAAGATATGAAATGGCATGTATTATCTTTAGATAAGTTTTTTTGTATATTGTTATTTTTGAATACTCTGACTCGATTGCTAAAATTATTTCTTCCTATAATGATTGAGATTGAAAAAGAACAAGTGCACAGTAAAATAAACGCTATATCTGGAACAGTAAAAGTTATCATGTTTCAAAATTCATTTTCCTTGATTTTATATACACACATACATACATACATACATACATACATACACACACACACATATATATATATACATTATATATAATATTATATATATATATATATATATTATATATATATATATATATATATATATATAAGTGTGTGTCTGTATGCATATTATATATATATATATATATATATATATATATATATATATATATATATATATATATATATATATATATGTATAATGTATATTCGAAAAGGTAAGTACAAAGAAAAAAATATGAAAGAAAAGGGATAACGAAGGAAAGGAACAAGGACAATTTTAAGAATATCGATTTTGCGAAGACCCTGGCTGAACTGACGACAACACCCCACTCCCAGGCGTCCCCATTGCCTGACTCTCCCAATTACCATAGTTGAGGTCTATATCACTCATGTGCGTGAAAAAGGAACGTCTGATGTTCCACGCTAAATTCCATCCTGCCCTGTGTTTTATAGAGCTGAGACTGAGGTGGTCTAACTGTGCTAGTAACATACCGAGTCACTCCTTTTTCTATTCGGTATGGCTGGGGACCGAGGCAGGAATTGAATCGGATTATCTATCTATATCTATCTATACTAGGTAACTCTTTCCTCTTTCGATGTAGTTGAGACGGTGGCTGGAATTGAAGTGTCTATTATATTAGTCTTTTTTTTCGTTATATATATATATATATATATATATATATATATATATATATATATATATGTGTGTGTGTGTGTGTGTGTGTGTGTGTGTGTGTGTGTGTGTGTGTGTGTGTGTGTTTGTGTGTGTGGTGTAACTAGGATTTTAATAAAACTTGATTGTTAAAAAAAAGGTCATCCCATATTCTTCTTCAGATTTAAATGATAACGAGATTAAGATCACAAACTGTGTTGTCTATACCAGTAGGATTATGATATAATTGCGCCTGATATCAAGATATAACATCAGGTTATCTCAACTAGCTATCCCTTCCTCTTTCGATATAAACCGAGATTGAGATTTAAAATAAAAAGAAAAAAAATGGATTGTCTACACCAGTCATACTTATTCTTTCCTGCAGGCAACTTCGCACCGTCACCCGGTTTAAAAATAGCTACAATATATCTTTGTTTCCTAACATCCTACCTGTCAGTTTTCGGCTCATCTCTTTTGGCTTTCACTGATTGCACAAAAGAATCCGTGGCCAGTCTCGAATTTATGGCCGTTATCAACTAATCTTCGTCTTAGCGGGATTTTCTCAATCACCTTCCTGTTTAAGTCAACATAATCCCTCGATCAGCTGTTTGTGTCTCAGCGCTGTGTCGGCATCAAGTGAGAAATTATGGATCCTTTATTCGCACAAACTAAAACCCCTTTATTCGCACTAGCAGAAAAAATAAACATTTTTCGGAACTTCTTATTCGTATAATTAAAGTTCGTTATTCGCACTGTGTTAAACCTCTAGTTACCCAGACCCATCAATTAATAACGATAATCACCATTATCTGTTTCAAGTCCTTTCATTCATTTTTTTTTTTATTTCAAACATTCTTTTTTTTCCCAATAAAGCCCTCGATCTGCGCTGAAACCCGACACGCACCTTCGCAGCTTCAACCCTTTCCTTTCCACTCTCTTTCCGGCGGGAATAGACTCGCTACATGACGCTAGACTAACGAACCGTTACAGGGTAAAATGCCAAATTCTTTTGGAAACACGAAAAAAAAAAATGGTGATACACAACACGCAGTAAAGAAGAAACACGTCTCTACAACAGCCGTAATCAAACACGCAGACTCTACATCTTTTTGACAACTTTCCAAGCTGTCCATATTTTTACAGCCTTAATTATTCACAAGCGCTAAATTAACGCACCCGTACCTTCTCATTAAGTCTTTGTTGAAACCGTTGATTACTCGATCAATACCCCTAGTTACTAAAAGTTCCCCACGGGGTAAAGAAACCCGAGAACCAGACCAGAAAAAAAGTAAATAGAAAATAAAAAAAAATAAAAAAAAATAAAAAAGACGTGTGAAAATGCTATATAAAAAAAGAATAACTAGACGTGCAACAACGCTATAAACAAAAACACAAATAAACAAAAAAGCCGAGACGTGTGAAAACGGCGCAAGAAGGCGATGGAAGATAGTGTGACAAGGTGACGAGAGAAGGTGACGCCGAAGCAGCTGACGGGACGATAGGCAGTACAGGTCGATAGCGGCAGACGGGCTTGTTATCGGAACAACAATTAATTATAGGGCGTCACTAGGAGCCGTCCAGTCCAGCCCAGCCCCTCGACACAAACCCGCGTCCATGCAGTCAGTCAGTCAGTCCTTCGATATGAAACTTCCTTCACTCCTGCATAGCCCTCCCCCCTTTTCTCTCTCCCGCACACACACACACACACACACACACACACACACACACACACACACACACACACACACACACACACACACACACACACACACACACAGACGCAAGTTCCTTCGAAATGCAATACCTATGCGATCTCTCCCTCGACAAACCCCACGTGGCAAGGTCTACGAAGCGACGAGTAATCAATTTCGAGTCAATAAGGATGCGAGCCCTCGAAACGTATTTTTTTTTCTTTTTAAATATAACAAGAGGAAGAAGAAAAAAAGAACTTCAACTTGACTCAAAGCAAATCACCCAAGACGTTAGGCAAGATTACTTCTTTGTAAAGAACGCAAATAGCAAAGTAATTAGCCGTGTTCTGCATATTTAACTCTTAACTACCGTCCTTTGCCTTCGTTGTGATCAT
>BOPN01001354.1:183633-193633 GCA_017312705.2 Penaeus japonicus
GGGGGGGGGGGGGGGAGGGAGAGAGAGAGAGAGAGAGAGAGAGAGAGAGAGAGAGAGAGAGAGAGAGAGAGAGAGAGAGAGAGAAGGAGAGATAGAAGGAGAGAGAGAAAAAAAAGGAGAGATAGAATGGGAGAGAGAGAGCGAGTGAGAGAGAGAGAAGGAGAGAGAGAAGGAGAGAGAGAGAGAGAGAGAGAGAGAGAGAGAGAGAGAGAGAGAGAGAGAGAGAGAGAGAGAGAGAGAGAGAGAGAGAGAGAGAGAGAGAGAGATAGAGAGAGAGAGAGAGAGAGAGAGAGAGAGAGAGAGAGAGAGAGAGAGAGAGAGAGAGAGAGAGAGAGAGAGAGAGAGAGAGAGAGAGAGAGAGAGAGAGAGAGAGAGAGAGAGAGAGAGAGAGAGAGAGAGAGAGAGAGAGAGAGAGAGAGAGAGAGAGAGAGAGAGAGAGAGAGAGAGTCTAAAGGAATGGTGCCACGGCTTGTGTTAGCATGAGGTCAGAAGGCTATGCCACAGAAAGCCTAAATGTCTTGTCTTCCTTGTTTTACACCCAGAGTACACATCCCAAGGCAAATTAGAATTAAGATTGGATAGATAAAAAGAATAGAGGAGGAAGAGGAGAAGAGGAGAGGAAAGGAGTGAGGAGAAAGAAGAGGAGAGGAGAGGGGAGAGGAGAGAGAAGAGGAGAGAAGAGAGGAGAGGGGAGGAGAGAGGAAAAAGATAAGGAAAGGAGAGAGGAGAAAGAAGAGGAGAGGAGAGGAGAGAGGAGAAAGATGAGGAGAGGAGAGAGGAGAAAGATGAGGAGAGGAGAGAGGAGAAAAGAGAGGGGACGTTGTCGGTGCGAAAGAAAGAAGAAGGAGTTATGGTTCTGGGTGTATATTCGTAGATAAAGTCTCGATACGGCGTATGCGCTGAGCCACTTGTGCCGTCACTCAGCACCGACCTTCGCCAGCTGCGGCTCCTCCTCTCACCCCAAGAGCCAACCAGCTGACCGCCCGATGCCCTTTTCGCCACGGCTCCCACTTTCCCCCAACTCGCGATACCCCAGCCGGAAAGGAGACTAGACTAGCGGCTCGACCACTTCAACCAACGCATAGTCCGTCCACCGCTGGCGCATCTCGGGCCACACGACGATCAACCAAAAACCAAAAACCAAAACCACCACCACCACCACCAAAATAACATTCCACGCGTTGTTGAAATGTCCGCATATTCGTCACCCTGTTTCCTCCTCTCGCCATTTCTATCGGAGTGATTGCAATACGCATTGAAGTACCTGCTAGTTTCCTAGTCGGTAAGCTTTCGATAAATATGCAACGGCAGATCAACCCTAGCCTCCGAGCAATCTGACTTTCAATACACAGTTTACTTTATATATCTGACGCCTGATAACCCTATCTCGGCTCTGTTCCAGGTGTGAATTGGGGAGCCTTTACCTGCATGCACTTTCTCCTCTAGTCATTAACCCTCGCAATAAACTTTCCCCGTTCTTACCTGCAACCATTCTAACTTTCTCCTGCTTTCGCCAGACATTTGTTTCATTCTCAGTCGTCAAAGCAATCAAAAGAAACTCTCTACGGCTGGTTCTGTGCTAGGGAACCTCGGGTCTTAACTTCTTCTTCTTCTTCTTCTCCTTCTTCTCCTCCTTCTTCTTCTTCTTCTTCTTCTTCTTCTTCTTCTTCTTCTTCTTCTTCTTCTTCTTCTTCTTCTTCTTCTTCTTCTTCTTCTTCTTCTTCTTCTTCTTCTTCTTCTTCTTCTTCTTTGGTCAGCGATCGGAACAAGTTTCTGATCGCCAACACCATCGGAATATAGATATAAACATCTCTATTGGTGACACTGTGTCTTGTAAACAGTCCGTTGGTGATGTCTTAATAAACATATATACATTCCTGCATACACAAGTGCACAATGTGCTGCACACAAATAGCATGCACGTCTGTGTGTGTGTGTGTGTGTGTGTGTGTGTGTGTGTGTGTGTGTGTGTGTGTGTGTGTGTGTGTGTGTGTGTGTGTGTGTGTGTGTGTGTGTGTGTGCGTGTACTTGTGCGTGTGCGTGTACTTGTGCGTGTGCGTGTGCGTGTGCGTGTGCGTGTGCGTGTGCGTGTGTGTGTACGTGTGTTCGTGTACGTGTGCGTGTGCGTAAGTGTTTCAACATATATGTAGTTGTTTATAACTGTGTACACATACATATGTATACAAATGTGTTTATGTGTCAGTGTATATCGGTATGCCATACAGGTGTTGTGGCGATGAGTGTGCACGACCTTGGCAAAGGTAACATTTCGCTTACTGGAACAAGATTACCACACACCGTCTAGCACGCATTCTTGTACGTGTTATCGCACTTCTAGCAAGGCATGTGTTAATCCTGTGAATCTATCATACTAAGTCTATGAGTCAATCGCTCTTCATATATTACTTCATTCCTAAAAAAAAAAAAAAAAAAAAAATATATATATATATATATCAGTGAATTTCTATTCATCTGTTATCTAATCTATATGATTCTCCTGAATAATCCCTATGAATCATATAGTAAATCCCTTAATCCTTGTTCACTAATTAGCTCATTCATATAAATCTTACTAAATCCCCGATTCATTCATTAGGTAATCCCAATGAATCATAGCAAATCCGTATTGAATACCAATAAATCTCTATAAACATTATTCAATCCTTTTAAATTGTTATCAAGGCCTATATCTATCGCATCATTTTACGTAACATCGTGTTTCTGCGCATTTGACACGCCCTCTCATTATGATCACTGACTCACCTGTATTATCGTAGGTGACTCACCTGGAAGAACAGGTGTGCCAACGGGCCATGACCTCGAATGACCCTACTTGAACCGCAGTGTTTTTTTACCTGAAAGAGAAACAAGTACTCTTTTAACTCCATATCAATAGTAGAAACACAAATACACTTTTATAATCGATTGATTCAAATATTAATTTGAGATCTTACCTTAGTAATAAAACAAAAAACAAAGAAAATCAATAAAAAAAAGATCAATGAATATAAATATATGAATAAAAAAACATATATCGTTTAATACAAAAAAATAAAAGAAAAAAGAAAACACCCACGTGTACAGGTGCCACTACACCTGTGCTAGAAGTAAGCCAATGATCAAGGTCACCTGCCCCCTACCCCCCCCTACCCCCCCTTGCACTTGAGTTGTGCAGGTGTGCCAATGTGTCACGGAGCACATACGTGAACCTAAGGGTGGGCGGGTGGGCGGGTGGGTGTGGGTGGGTTATGGTGAATCTGTGTAGTGTTTTTAAAAGTCAAGATAAACAGTAAATGCAGCTATGATGATAACTACGTAACTACTGCTTGGTGATATTGAATATTGTGATATAGTGGTGATTGAGCATTAAGGGAGAGGAAGATGTTTGGTGGTGGTGGTGATGGTGATAATGGTGATGATGATGATGATGAGGAGGAGGAGGAGGAGGAGGAGGATGGTGATGATGATGATGATGATGATGATGATGATGAGGAGGAGGAGGAAGATGGTGACGATACAACAGTAATGAACTCATAATGCAACTGCAAATACCAGCAATAATGATAACAATACCAACAAGGACAAGAATAAGCAGTCAATATCAACAACAACGAAAACGTCGAATATTTTGTTGAGATTTTCCAAAAATCACGAAAAGTTCTCCAATGAACGAATATTTCCCCCGCAATGCTCAGGCCTATGATTGAGATTTACAAAAAGTCGCCTTACCCAGTTGTTTCTTTGTAGCTTGGGGCAAGAAATGAGGCAACAAGACCCCAAAGACTCCGGTACAGCGCCAGTTTTGACTAATAAAATGCCTTCTTCCACCGTGAGAATGATCAAACTTCATTTTCGATGGTAAGTCGATTCTTCTGTTTCAGTTTTCTTCCCATTTTTTCCCTTTCTATTTTTAGAGCGCTTTTTTTGGTATTTTAAATAATATTTTCCCAGATTTATGTCATCGTTCCTGGCAGTATTTTTGGTACGTAATTTGTACTTCTTTTTCCTGAACGCTTTTTGCATCTGTATCTTGTCTTTTTCTTAAACGTGGATCCACTTCCTCAGCAAAAACAAGCTCATAGCCTTTTTGTATCAACCATAATAGTCGCCATAAATCAACTCTTCCTCTGTGACTTCTTCTGAATCATACTCATTTTCACTTCTTAACCAAGACTCAGACATTATGAGTAAAATCAATCTCATCAACACCACTTTGAACTTCAAATAAGCGTCACCACACAGATCGTCCATATACTGTGACAGCATGTGTGTGGTGATGGCCATAGTTTTGTTATCGGTATCATTGTAGGCTTGAACTTATAGTAGAATCCATAGTGAATGATACATAGTGCTCCAGCATACATGGTGATGGCAGATGATAGCTTGCCACAACATTCTGATTAGTTTTACACTCAAATTTTGAATACCTTATTAGTTGAATATTTGATAAAGGCTTATATCGGACGCAATATGCCAGCAAGCAAGTCATAGAAGACAGTCTCGTTGACAAATTAAAGATCAAATTTCTCTCCCGCTTTCAATCCGAATATTGAGTTGAGAAAAACGAAAACCACCATTATCAACTGCCTTGAAACTTTGAAGACGATCTCCCTCCCGAGCGACGATGCCTTCACACTGACTCGCCCGCCTTCGCCTTCATTAGTGGTAATTCCGCCCAATGTCCACAGAGATTTGATCCAGCCGCGGATGTCATTGGTGTCCTGCTTGTTGTTGGATTGTTCTTTATCTGCTGTATTCTGTAATTTATCGGTTTGTTTGATAGAGTAAAATGAAGAGGGAGAGAGGCAAGGGAGTGGGAAGGAGGGAGTAAAAAGGAGGAGGTGGAAAGGAAAGTGAGGGAAGGAGGGGAGGGAGAGAGAGGGAGGGGAAGGGGAGGAAGGGAGGGAGGGAGGGGAAGGGAGGGAGGGAAGGGGAGAGAGGGAGGGAGAGAGAGGGAGGGGGAGGGAGGAAGGAGGGAGGGGGAGGGTGATGGAGAAGGATAGAGAGAGGAAGGGAGAGGGAGATGGAGAGCGAGGGGGGATGAAAGAGTGTTCTCTTGTGTGCTTACCTTATCATACAACGGAACATTACGCAGCAAGGCTATGATACATCTGTATGTACAAGGGGAGGGGGAGGGAGGGAGGGAAGAGAAGGGGAGGGGGAGAGAGAAGGGGAGAGGGAGAGAGGGAGGAAGAGAGAGAGAGAGAGAGAGAGAGAGAGAGAGAGAGAGAGAGAGAGAGAGAGAGAGAGAGAGAGAGAGAGAGAGAGAGAGAGGGGGGGGGGGGGGGGGGGGGGGGGGTGTGTGCGTGTGTGTGTGGGCGTGTACGTATAAGTGTAAGTGTAAGTGTACGTGTAAGTGTAAGTGTACGTGTACGTGTACATGTCCATGTCCATGTTGGTGGGCGTGGGCGTGTGCGTGTACACGCAGCAAATTGTCCAACTAGCATTATATATCTGCTACACATACCTTAATGTACGTATAAACATTTCATTACGTGATCTGTGCACGTGAATGCTATAACTACATGTGAGGGTGCGCGCTTCCTTGCGTGTACGTGTGTGATCACTTAAGCAGTGTTGATAACTTACCTGCACTTAGCTATCATACGCATAAAAGAACCAAGCGAGTCATCATAGCCATGAAAAGAGTATGTGGCTTTTTTGCATACAGTTATGTATAAGTAATTGTATATACGGGGCTGATTACGCCTAAGTATTTGAGAGGCGTCTCGTGCCGGGAGGGAGCGCCACTTATGAGGGGAGGGGAGGGGAGAGGGGAGGGGAGGTGAGAGGGGGAGAGGGGAGGGGAAGTGAGGAGAGGGGAGGTGAGGGGAAGGAGAGGAGTGGGGAGGGGAGGGGAGGTGAGGGAAGGAGAGGGGAGGGGAGGTGAAGGGAGCAGAAGGGAATAGGAGGGGAGAGTAAGGCAGAAAAGCGAGGAAAAGGGAGAGGAGGTAGGGCGAAAGGTGGGAAGGGTATGGGGGATGGGAGGGAGAGCTGAAGCGAAGTAGGGAGAGTAGGACAGGGGTGGCAAGAGGAGAAGGAGGAAAGTTAAGGGGAGGGGAAAGAGCTCACAACCCAGACACAAAACCATTCGATAATAAATCCCAAAGTGGCCCTGAGCGCCCTACTTCTGCGCTGTCTCCGACGGCCCTTCCTCCCATAGCACCCTTGCTTAAAGCCCTTTACGTCCCTCGCCTGATCCGCTTCCAATGCCCTCGTTGGTCTCTCGCACAGCTTTGATAGACTACACTACGGCAGGCTAGGCTACAATAGACTAGACGACGGTAGGGTGGACTGCAATAGACTAGACTACGGCAGGCTAGACTACAATAGACTAGACTAGGATAGACTAGACGACGGTAGGGTGGACTGCAATAGACTAGACTACGGCAGGCTAGACTACAATAGACTAGACTAGGATAGACTAGACGACGGTAGGGTGGACTGCAATAGACTAGACTACGGTAGGCTAGACTATAGTAGACTAGACTAGGATAGACTAGACTACGGCAGGCTAGACTACAACAGACTAGACTAGGATAGAATAGACTAGGATAGACTAGATTGCAATGGACTAGACTAGGACAGGCTAGACTAGGATAGACTAGATTGCGATGGACTAGACTAGGATAGACTAGATGGCGAAGGATTAGACTACGACAGGCTAGACTACATCAGACTAAACTAAGAAAAACTAGACAATGATAAGCTATACCCAGTTAGACTGGAGTAACATAAACTCAGTTCAGATATAAACTACGTAAATAGGAATAAAAACCGAAATAACCAAAATGCTGATGACTGAACTACGTGGCGTTGAGTATGAATATATTTCGAGCAAAAAAGTGCTACTGTCTGATTGTTGGTTCCCGCTCGAGTGAGTTAGAAGACTCGAGGGATATAGAAGAAGAAGTTCCTGGAAGCCTCTACATTTACAAATTTACAGTACGTTTTTTACGATGCATTTCCTTCCCTTGTGTGAAGCCTTATCCTCGTCTACTCTTCTTTTGGGTTTCTTTGTTGTTTTCTATTATCTTCCTTTCATTCGCCTCGTTTTGGAATCCTTCTTTAATGCTTCTGTCGTCCATTATTATTCTCTTTTTTGCATTTCCTTCGTTCGTATTGGCTCTTATAACACGTCTCCCTTCTTTTAGTCCCATTCATTTCTGCATGCTTACTTTCAACACCTTATTTTTAACTCTGTGTTTTCCTTTATTTACTCTTACTCTAAATACCTTCCACCTTTCCTCTTTTCCTCCGGATTCTCTTACTTCTCTTCTTTCCCTCTGCCATCTCTTTCTCAAAACATTATCTACTGTCCGTTTTACTCTAAACTTCATCCGCCCTTCTCTCCACTTCCCATATCCGCCCCCCCCCATGTCTCCACCTTACCTCCTCCTATCCCCCCCCCTCCCCCAATTCCCCTTCACGCGTAGCTCCAAGAAGCCCAACCCCCGCGGGAGTCATGACTATTATGCCTGGACGGTTGATGGCGCCTCCACGTCTATTGCTTCGGTACCCCTATGTACCTACCCTTCCCCTTACCCCTCCCCTCTCCCTTCCCCTTACCCCTCCCCCTCCCCTCCCCTTACCCCTCCCCCTTCCCTCAACTCCAATTCCCTACCTCTGTTTCCCTCTCAACTCCCACAACCTCTCCCTTCGTGACCCCCTTCAATTCCCTATCTTTCCCTCAACCCTCCTTGCCTCTTTTTCCCTTTACCCTTACCTCTTGCTTCCCAACTTTCCCTCTGATTTCCCCCTTCCTCCTCCCCCTCACTCCCTGCCTTCCCCCCTTCCCCTACTTTCCGTTCTCCTCTCCCTACTCTCCCATTTTCCTCCTTACCGCCCTCTTCCTCAATCTCCCAACCCCTCCTACCCCACTCCCTACCCCCGCTCCTACCTCACACCCTAGTAACCCTCTCCCCTCCTCCTCCTCCTCCTCCTCCTCCTCCCCCACCTCCCTCTCTCCTCCTCCTCCTTCCCCTCCTTCCCCTACTTCCCTCCCTTCCTGCCCTCTTCCTCCATCTCCCCACCCCTACCCACCGCACCGCCCCCCCACCCCTACCCACCGCCCCCACCCCTACCCACCCCACCCCCAACCCCTACCCACCGCTCCCCCACCCCTACACCACCGCCCCCGTAATTACATATGATCGTCCTTGCTCCCTCGCGCCTCCTGCAAGCCCGATAGATAGGGCGGCCACAACACACGGCAGCCACGTCTGTCATGTGGTCGTATTGCGCTCTGGCCAGGCGAGCATGGTGGCCAAGTGCACCGTGGTAAGTGCACTTTATGGACGTCGAAAGCAGATGGCCATATATAAAGTCGTGGCTAATATTGTTGATTGATTGATTGATTATGTGTGTGTGGGGGGGTAGGGGGTTTTGTGTGGGGGGAGGGGGTTTGTGTGGGGGGGTAGGGGGTTGTGTGTGTGGGGGTAGGGGGTGTGTGTGTGTGTGTGTGTGTGTGTGTGTGTGTGTGTGTGTGTGTGTGTGTGTGTGTGTGTGTGTGTGTGTGTGTGTGTCCGTGCGTGTGTTTGTGTTTGCTTGTGCGTGTGTGTCTGTGCGTGTACGGGTGTGCGCGTACGTGTACGTGTGCGTATGCTTGCCTCTGTGTACCTATTCACAAATAGCACAGAGGACAAAGCCACGAATGTAGACTGGGATCGGGAAAGATAAGCCAATTTGGCGTGACAAAAAGTGACATGCAAAAGATATATCATAACTGGGGAAACAGGAAGGGATAAATAAATAATTATGTTAAGTCAAGGAAACGAAAGCTTTAAAAAATAGATGCGATGATGTGCAAGGCTGAGAGAGAGAGAGAGAGAGAGAGAGAGAGAGAGAGAGAGAGAGAGAGAGAGAGAGAGAGAGAGAGAGAGAGAGAGAGAGAGAGAGAGAGAGAGAGAGAGAGAGAGAGAGAGAGAGAGAGAGAGAGAGAGAGAGAGAGAGAGAGAGAGAGAGAGACGAGAACAAGAGACAGACACAAACATCGCATATAAAAAAAACAAAGGTCGCCAAGAAATCGACAAAAAACACCGAGGTAGAAATAGAAACAACCAAAGTAAAACAAAGTATCGAAAAATAATGCACAATCGCAGACATAATAGAAATAAAGGCATCAATGCAACTAACACCCCTAATCTCATTCATACATTTATCTACAATTGCCACAATGAACGAAGACCGAACTCACGAAGAGACAAAGGAAACAGATGGTGACAAGTGGAAACGGAACCGAGCGATAACAGAATCATTAAATCCCTGAATCATTAAAGATGTAAGGCACTAAAATTGTCACATTTGATTCCAAGCCTTTGTCTCGCACTGGGAAGTTGAAGTCTAATATCTGAAACAGCTGATTTTGATTCTTTGATGTTGAAGTCTGAGATCTGAAACAGCTGATTCTAAACACCAGGAAACTGAAGATTTTCAGATCTGTAGCAACTGATTCTACACTACTTTACTTAAAGACTTGAGACAAACAAGAATAGAGACAGACACACATACATACATACGGAGAGAGAGAGAGAGAGAGAGAAGAGGGGGATTTGAAACAGTAACGGAGTTTAGGAGGAAAATAAGATTAGACACAAGAAAAAATGATACGGTTGGAGACAGGTTTCTCTGTCCGTCCGAAGGTTTCCAGACTGTTTGTCTTCACTTAACGAGAAAGGGGATGGGGGTAGGGGGATGGGGGGGAGGAGAGAGAGGGGATGGGAAGGAGGGAGGGGAATGGGAGGGAAGATGGGGTATGGGGACGGGGGGAGGCGGTGAAGATGGGGTATGTGGATGAGGGACGGGAGGATAGGGGAAGAAGGGAAGGCGGCGAAAATGGGAGATGGGGAATAGGGATGAGGGAGGGAGGGGGATGACGAGTGGGGGGAATGGGGAGGGTGTTGGAATTGTGACTCTAATTTGGAGGAAAGAGGAGGGGGGTTGAAAGGGGGATGAGGAGGGAGGGGATGAGGAGGGAGGGGAAATATGGGGGGGTGGGGAA
>BOPN01001354.1:198633-203633 GCA_017312705.2 Penaeus japonicus
GAAGGGATGGAAGGTACGGGAAAGGAAAGGAAGAGAAATGGAGGAGAGGGGATGCATGAAAGGGTATAGGGAAGGGAAGTGAATTGAGGCAAAGGAATGGAAAGGAAAGGAAAGGAAGGGAAGTGAAGATAAGATAAGGGGACAAGGTAAAGGAAAAGGGAAATGAAGAAAAGAAAAAAAGAAAAGAAGGGGGAAGAAAGAGAATCGGAAGAGGAGGGGGGGGGGTCAGTCTCCGAGATGACGTGACGAGCCTGGGATCCGCCCTCCACGATAGCCATGCATCTCCCCTCACTATGCCCCCCGCCCCCCTCCCCCCTCTACCCTTCCCTCTCCCCTATCTCATCCTCCCCTTCCCCCTTCCCCTAAACTTCCCACTTTCCTTTTCCTTTCCCAGGCTCCCTCTTCCCTCCTCTTCCCTCCTCGTCCTCCTCGTCCTCCTCCTGCATTCTCTTTAGAGGATATTAAATAACGCCGCCGTGAAAATCGTAGCGGTAGCGTGGACGTGTTCACGGCAGCGTGATTGAATTCATGGCGGCGTGTGTCCCCTCGTAAAATTTCCCCTCTCCCTTCCCCTCCCTCTCCCTCTCCCTCTCTTCCTCCTCTCTCTCCTTCCCCTCTTCCTACCTACTCACTCTCTTCCCTCCCTCTCCCTCTCTCCCCTCTTTCTCTCCTTTCCCTCTTCCTAACTACTCACTCTCTTCCCTCCCTCTTCTTATTCCCCTTCCCTTCCTCTTCCCTGCTCTAGCAGTTCCCTTTCACTTCCTTCGGTCCGTTCCCTCCTGTTCCCTTCTTCTCCTCCGTTCCCAACTGCCCCCCCCCCCCCATCCCCCCTCCATTTCCCACCGCATCCCCCCCACCCCCTCCGTTCCCCACAGCCTCCCCCACCCCCTCCGTTCCCCACAGCCCCCCTTACCCCCTCCTCCCCAATCGAGCAACAAAGCGCCCCCGGAAGTGCGTACTCGAAGCGGCGAGCTGAGCAGCCTCTCGTGCGTTACTGTCACCACCAGTAACTTCGCCAGGATAAAAGGCCCAATTAATAAGTTCAAATTCTTCATGAATCTTTGTTGATTTTCTATTTTTTTATTTTTTTGAGAAATTATTAGATGGAACTTCGATCTTTCTATATATATATTTCTTTATTGTATTATAGACATCACTCTAGCTTTCCCACTATTAGAAGAATATCGAGCAAATAAAATCTAAGTGAGGCCATCATTTACGCCATGGATAACGTATTTGGATTTCCCCCCCCCCCTTTTTTACAGGCATGTGATTCCGGTCTTTCCATTGTATTAAAAAAAATGAGGAAGATCATCATCTACGCCATACGCATAAGAGGATTAGTGAGCACAATGAACCGATGAACCGAAATGAAAATTATGAAAGGAGATTAGCCGGGTGATTAAGCAGCCAATTGTTCTCATGAAAGGCGATCGTAATAGCCAGGAAAACACATACGGAGACCTAGGATGACCTAAGATGACCCAATCTTTTACACCAAAGTGATGAGTACGATTTGACACGAAATTAAGAAAAGACGAAGTGTCGTTCCAAATAAGCGAGCCACCATAACCACCACATTACTTTATACAAACGTCGACAACGGAAAGCGCGGGAAACGTTTGGGTATGGGAAAAGAAAAATGGCGTCTCGCGTTTTCCACTGAATCATTTGTTTTCGCCTTTTCTGTATTTCCCGCTGAGTAATGAGGCTCCTTAAAGACGAAGGGGTGGCGGGTGAATTTATGAGCTTCGAACAGGGATGCTACTCAAATCCTTCGAGATAATGCATGTTTGGAGAGGTGTTTTATGAGCAAGACCTTCGTAAATCACAGACAGTGTTGAAACCTAGTGCGTAGGTTCAAGTGCTTGATGAATTGAGAGGAAATACAAATAAAATGCATCATGGTATGTACAAAGGGGTATATCTTTTAAAACGTATATACATTTCAGATAGGAATTGGAAATGCAAATACGAGTGCATCACGATCTATAAACAAAAGGGTAAGTCTTGTGATAATAAAATAACAGTAATAACGAAGCTCAAGCAACAAAACCATCATCTAACCAAACTTCATATAAAAAAAAGAAAAAAGAAAAAAAAAAAACTGAAAACAGTCTACCGTTTCGCTGAACTGTGACGTTGATTTAATCTGAAAATGTGAATACAAATTGTTTCTGCGTGATAGAAAGAAGCGTTAAATAACAAACGTTTCGTCTACGAGTCCGGATGTGCCCGTGGAGGGGGATGGAGAGAGGGGGAGGGGGGTTGGAGGGAGGGGAGGGGGGGAGGGGTTGACGGCGGTCAAAAGCCGCGTCTTTCACCACCAAGAATCAATACCACTTTTAGCTGCTGAGGTTGTACACTTGTGGCTGACGGCACTTCCCCCTCCAACCCCCACCCCCCCCTCCCTCGATTCCTCTCATCTCCTCCTTCCTCCTCTTCCCCCCCCCCCTTCGATCTCTCCCTCCCTCCCTCCCGCGCCTCTTCTTCCCCTTCTTTATCTTCCCTACCTCCCTCCCCCCTCCCCCTGTTTCTCTTCCCTCTTCTCTGTCACCTCTTCCTCTCGCGTCTTATCTCATCTCTCTTTATCCTTCCCCTTCTATCTTTCTCTCTGTCTTCCTTTCTTCTCCTTCTCTTTCCTTCCCTTCTCTCTTTTTTCCTTCATTCTTCTCCTAGCCTCCTCTCCTTCTCCTTCTACAAATTATTTCCGGTCTTCTTTCCTTTTGCTTCTCCTTCTTCCCCCCTTCTCTCCTCTCCCTTCCTCTCTTCCCTCCTTCTCTCCTATTCCATCTCGCTTCTGACTTGATCGGGGATGTCTTGAGAGAGCAAATTTGCGTGTGTGTGTGTGTGTGTGTGTGTGTGTGTGTGTGTGTGTGTGTGTGTGTGTGTGTGTGTGTGTGTGTGTGTGTGTGTGTGTGTGTGTGTGTGTGCGTGTGTGTGTGTGTGAAAACAGAGAATCAAAACTCTTGTCTGTTCCAGGACAATATATATCAATTCCGACAAACCCATCGAGAAGTTTATGAACCACGGGAAAGTCTCACTAAGACTAACGCAAAAAAAAAGAAAAAAGAAAATAAAAGGAAAAAGAATCCAAGTTTCATTTGTCACGGAGGGGAGGGAATCAAAATTCTTGTCTCTTACAAGTGAATTTATACCAGTCTAGTACAGACAATCGAGAGCTTTATGAACGCAGAATCCAATAAACCACGGGAAGTCTCAGTTCATTTTCCTACGCTGCAGATATGATCTATACCGATGGCAAAATGCCCAAAAATCTTACAAGGCATAAAAATAAGGGGGGGGGGGAGGAGGGTATCGGTCTCAGAACACAACTTCTACCAAAGTCCAACAACAATCTTCAGAAACTTAGAAGCTTGAACAGACACCCCGTCCCAAACAGCAGAAGTTTAGATAGATAGATAGGACCGGCGCGGAGAAGGGGTTTAAAAACAGTTGGTAATCACTTAAGAGTGAGGAATAGCGCTCACTAAAACCCAGACACTTTGACGGATAGCAAGCTGGAAAGCCCAATAGAAGCCACATCCCCGCTATTGGCCATAAGCCTGACAAATGTTCGCATTTCCCACCAACCAGCAGACAGATCGCGCGCTATCTTTATCTGTTTGAGTCCAGGCGCGGCGGCCGGCTATGACTCAGGCCGGCGGCGTCACAGGGAATCTTCCTGAACCCCTCGGCCTCACAGGAGCGCGAGACTAGGATGTTATGCCAGGGCTATTCCTCTGTTGTTTCGGCGGCGTCGTAACTCAGGCGTCCCAGGAGGCCATAACCCAGCACCCCGCCCGGCCGCATTGTCAACGGCTCCTATAATTGACGGGTCGTTCATCACCCGCGCCAGACGTGACCGCACGGGCCGCGGGTCGATCATGCAACCCCCATACCGTCAACATGTGGATCTGAGCTCTTTCGGAACACCACGGCCAGCGGGCGTGAGGACAGGCTGCATGACCCGTTAGAGGACGAAACAGTTGCAACGTGCAAGTAAGTCAGTTCAATAAAACTATCGAAATAAAATCCGTGAAACAAATCGCCGAGAAGTCGCAGCATCCAGTCACGTTCTGTCATGCCCCCGGTGATGACGTCATCACTCATGAGAGTACCCGAGAAACTTGATCACTTCCTGTGTACGGCTTTAACGCCCTCACTGTCTTGCTACCTCCCCCTCCTCCCCTGCCTTCCTCCCTCCCCCCGCCGGTCCTGCACCATCCTCCTTAGCCCCGGACGTGATCGACGTGGCAATATTGCTGTTCTCTTGAGCGCCCTCACTCGCCGCGGCCGGCACCTCCTCCTTCTGCCTCGCTCGTGGCGGCACCTCCTCCTTCTGCCTCGCTCGCGGCGGCAGCTCGTCCTTCGTTAGGGTCGTAGTACCGGCACTCGAATCCTAGGCGTGGCCGCGGAAGACTCTTCTCGCATCCTACGAGGAATTCACCTTCAGGAACCCAAATCAGTGAGATGGATCGAGTGCAAGGAGCCACCACGAGGCCCTAATACGAGGGACCGCCATGAAGTAGCCACCATGGAGGACCCACCACTAATCGGCTTTAGAACTTTAACCAGCCGGATCTTAAGTAGGATTAAGCAGTTAGTATGTCAGCGCAAGTAAGTTAAGCTGCGGAGTCCAACGTCGCCTCAAAACTCCCTTTGTGGTGTCTCGCTTCTTAAACCTGCAGTTGGGGGTTGGCACAGTCCCCCCTACCCCCACCCTCCCCCTCCCCTTCCTACTGATCCTCCTGCTTATCCTTTGCCTGCTTCTCTTTTGTCTGCTTCTCCTTTGCCTGCTTCCTTCTGCAACTCGAATCTCTCTCCCTCTCCGGTTCTCCCTCCCGCCTTGCACCTTGACCTGTTTTCTGCATTCGCCTCGCAAGCGCTCACTCTCGCTAACGGCATCGTGACCTTCTCTCGGCGATCTCGCTTGGGCATCTCGCTTGTGTGTGTGTGTGTGTGTGTGTGTGTGTGTGTGTGTGTGTGTGTGTGTGTGT
>BOPN01001354.1:208633-211133 GCA_017312705.2 Penaeus japonicus
AATAAGAACAAGAATTTTTTTTTTTAATCATGAACCATATAAACAGAAGACGAAGACAACAACAACAACAACAAAACATTTATTGATTTCCCAAAGCTTTCCGATACATCCTCTAGTTTGTTCTTATAGGTTTTATGTTCCGTTCGATAACTTTACTGTGGTGTTATAGCTGTTACCAGTTGTTCAAATAACCTTGTGATATATACGGTTAATACATCTCACCACCCGTTGGGGTTAACACATGTGGTGGATAATGAACAATAAAAAAAAACAAGAGTACATTCATAATATTCTTGTGGATATCGATTCATTTTCGTAAAAGCGTTCGATTCCTGCACTGCTTCTTCCTGTTCATAATAGAACACAGGAAGGTGAACTGTTCCACTGAAGGGCTATTGATTGTTCGTGAATCTTAAATCAGTAGGTCACTCAGCGCTTCAATTTTTACTGTCATTCAGGTTCGCTTGCATTCCATTGTAGTTGTGCTATTGTGGACAAAAGGTGATTTGGATGTTATTTGCTAATGATTGCACGGATTCCTTGTAATTGTGATGATGTGTGGGGCTGCGTTTTATTTCCTGGTCTGACACAAGGTGATCTATCCTACCAGGATAAGGATAAACAGGATAATCTGGCGTGGACCATAGTCATTACCGAACAAATCTGAACATACGGTTCAGAGGATATGCATTAATATTCATATTCTCAATACTATACTCAATACTCAATACCACGAAGTGACGTGCAATATGCATTACTCTATAGCCCCAGTAGCCTACGCCACTTCCTAGAACTTGATCACACACGCCATTCCACCAGGGATCCACGATTGCGCCCCTAGTCCTGCGGTGTTTACATTTGCATTGCAAGGAGCTTGAAGCAGACTTTTAACGGCGGTTACAAGAGAGCCATAAGAGGTTTTTCATGTTGGCTCTAGAAACAAGCACGGGGTAGGGGGGGGGGGGAGGAGGGAAAGAAGCGTAGAAATCATGATAAGTGTGAGGTATGAGAGGGAAAGAAGGGGGGGCGGAAGGAGGGGGGTAAACACTCCAAAGGGTGCTTTTGGGAGTGAAGAGAGATGAAGGGGAGAGAATATACAAGGCGTTACGACCGTGTCTTCTACGGGAGTCGCCCCTCAGGTAAACACGAAGTGTAGCAATGAGCGCTGATGCCTTCTGTTATGGTTAGCGCCATTGCTCGTTCTCTCACCCCGGTCAATTTTGGTCGCTTAGACCGGTGATCCTATACTATGGCCATTGTCCATCGTCCTTATTTGTAATGCAAATCAACGAAGATTCCAGCACCTAAAAGAAGGGACTGAATAACTGCCGAAGTAGAGGACGAGGGCGAGGGCGAGGGCGAGGGAACGAGATTAACTGACTCGCTCTCAACCGCCACATTCGGCCTGGGATGAAATGAGAGCGCACTCGAACACGTGGACACCTGGAGAGTCATTTTTATGCATCGTACTAATTATCCTTTTCCGGCGACGGCGCAGATCGATCGGTAAACAATTACCAACCGAGAAACCCAGATCATATTCCCAGCGCTTACCAAAGCCATGTAACGAGCGCAGCCATGAATGGACCATGAATGGACCAAAAATAACAAAAAGAAGCAAAAGAGAGAAGGTCAGCGCAATAATGTAAACACTTTCTAAATATCATCATTGAGGGACGCCGCGCTGCACACGCCGTCATGGCTGTGCAAACATCACGTGAATGCAGCACTTTACAGGCGGTAAACAAGCTGCCTTCCATCCCCGCCCGCGTTGCCCTACAGTCTCCCTTCATCCTCCTTGTGCTCGCACCCCCTCGGTCTGTTGTGCCTCATCCTCCCCGCCCTCACTCGCTCCCCTTGTCCTCACGCACTCTCAGACTTTCCCTCCATCTTTTCTGCATGTGTCTTTCCTCCCTGCTCCCTCCCACCTTAGGGCTCCGTTCCAGACCTCTTTTCTTCGCCTCACGTACCCCTTCTCCCTTCCCTCCTCCCTAACTCCCTCAGCATTAATTCAGGCTTGTTTCGAGATGCAGAATCCAGCATCTAGCCAGGACTCAGTTGTGACGCTTGGGCTATAAATCGACTCGTTGATGTTGCACTCAAAGCCAACTATTTGTTTACATGTCTAGTCCGCATTGAGACAGGTAGCCTATTCTTGACCTAAGGACGCACCTGTTCGTGTCTTTATAATGCTAAACATCAATATTTAGCAACAGTCATAATCGTTGCTCTTGCAATTGATTATCACTAACTTGCACTATAGATTTGGCTGCAACGTTCTGTTTGGCACTTCGATGCAGCCCGCAGTGTCCATTTAAGGCACCTGTTGTGTCTGGCACCCAGGTGTGCCACTCAGGGTCTGTTTGGCACTCAGGCGTGACACTCAGGGTCCAGTTGTGGCACTCAAGGTTTATAAAGATGAAGACCCGAAAGTGAGAGCTCAGTGGCCTCGCTAATGCTATTACTTCCACCGCTATGTGTCTCCCTGTCTGTCTGTGTC
>BOPN01001354.1:231133-233633 GCA_017312705.2 Penaeus japonicus
AACAATCAATATCGGGATGGAGGGACGGGGAGGGGGAAAGAGAAGAGGTGGGGGAGGTGGAGAGGGCAGGGGAAGGGGAGGGGAGAGAGAGAGAGAGGGCAGGGGAAGGGGAGGAGAGAGGGTAGGGGGGGGGGAGGCGCAGAGGGCAGGGGGAAGGCCAGAGTTTGCAACACCAACCTCGTTACCTCTCGTTTCGTGAGACGAGATTGGGGGCGTTGAAGGGAATGGAGCGACTGCCATTTATAACTTTGGAATCGTGCATATATACTTACTCTCAGCTGGTAAAGTGACAGCAATAACTAACAAAACAATAAATGCCTTGGTTTATTGTGCTCGACTGTGCCATAAAATCGAAAGGATTTCTAAGCCGCCCTTTATTGAGTATGTGGATGGTTGAGGAATACAAATGATGCGGAAAGGAGTATTCAACATGAGTGATGGGAAAAATACGCGATGCAGAAGCAACTATATACTACCGTAAGATAATAATGAAGAATTCTTATAATATTTCAATCGAGAAATAACAATCTATATGAGACTCCCAAGCTCAAAGGGCTCTACCACACGAAAATAAAAAAAATAACAACACGGGCATGTATGGTTGGTATAATCAAGTGCTCTAAGTATAGACATGTGATAACTCTGGCCATATAAAAGCCATGTGATTGAAGAACCTTAATGGGTGCGTGGGATGGCAGAATTAATGGGCAAACATGCGGGTAAATAGGCACGACACAAAAGTATAGGGTATGTAATCTACATGAATCATACGGTATTGTTAGGCGGGCTTTTAGCGCACTATAGAGAGAGACAGTAGAAAAATGGGTTAGGCTAAACTAAAGGAGGAATATAGAATGGTCAAACTCGAGTCTATAGCTGATGATCATGGTCATACAGAGGTGATATTCAAGGACATGAATGTTAGTTACTCGTGGGCATAGGGTAGAGATGCATTAGATCAGCTGATATGCCGTAGATAGATCCAGAACTCGGTCAAGAGCGATCTCGGCGCATGGGAAGCGGTGAGTGAGTGGCATGCAGACGATTTGGTGACACGTTTCAACGGCACAGGGAAGGCACGCGGTAAGCCCTACTGGGTGACTGACCTGGGGTGTAGAGCAAAGAGGAGATCTGCAACAGCAGCAGCAGCAGCAGGGGGGGCGAGGTGGTGGTGGAAGCGCCCGCCGGGGGCACGCCCGTGGGTGGCCTGACCCAGGTCATGGCAGACGACCTCACCACGCCCACTGCTCGCCCCGACCTGACCTTGGCAGCTGGTGGGCGCGGTGGTGCCGCCGCATCACGCCCACGTGCGGCCACTCTCCGCCCACGCTCAATAGTGGCCGTCAAACTGAGGTTATGACGCTGAGCCGCACGTTTAACACTCGTAACACAAGCTGTGACACTAATCTAGTAACACTAGAGGCAATAACGTGACGGAACGTTATACCCTGACGGCACTCGGACGCTGTAACACTGGTGACGTCCACGTGACAGGTCGTGACACTCCGAACCGTGCACGTGTGACGCCTCGCAAATTAACAATTACGCCGATAACAGGCTGTGACGCTACAGGCCGCCAATAACACCTGCTAAAAGATCCAAACACTAATGACAGCGTGACAGGGTCAGCACGTGACAGACGTCGCACGTCAGTGTGCACGCGGTGGGTTGTAGGAGGCAACTGTCACAGAATAACGGTTGAAGTAACACTGCACCAACACCCCGTAACGCCCTCACTGCACACACTCCACGTGATGTAAGTAACGAGTTCACTAGACAAATAACAGTGTAACTCTCCTGCTGCAGCACTTCACTCTCAAGTTTTCACTTATTATGCAACAACTGCATCAAATTAACCTTACTAATTATTTTCCTCAGAGTTTGTTATCACTCAAGCACTTGAGATACAGCCTTGACAAAGACACAAAAAAGGCGAGCTTGGACACTGCGGTCTCCATGCTCAGCACAGCGCTGGCCTCCGCGTGTGCTGTGGCGGCGGCGGCGGCGGCGGTGGTGAAGGCCGGGCGTGGCGCGACCGCTCCCGTATGTCGACGCTACCACGGCCCAGGCGGCTATGAGAGGCCCGCCGCTACCACCCCACGGGCCGCGGGAGGCTGCCGGGTGTCGCTGCCGGCTCCATCTTCCGTGTTTCTTACGCTCGAAGTACTCTCCCCATTGCTCTAGAAAAAAGACAGACAGGTCGTCAGCATGCTACGATTAATGGCAAATAATCGCTTGTGAAAACACGGCGAAATGTGTCAACGTTAGATATCGAGTTATAATTCAGTCCTGGCAGCGGATTGATCTCTTTCCCCTACGCATGCGCGCTACCCAGCAACCGGCACCCGCAATATCGGTGCAGATGCAAGCAGTTTTCCCCTAATTAATTAACAAGGAAACTTCCGCGGTAATGTTAAAATCTTAAAGCTGCAACAATCAAGTGATAGAGATAAGCTCATTAGCATCACGGAAACTACGGCGCAATAACAGACTTTCTCAG
>BOPN01001354.1:238633-241133 GCA_017312705.2 Penaeus japonicus
TTTGTATTAGAACCCAAAAAAAACATTTTAATTTCAAGTAGGGAATGTAGAAAAAAAAGTTATGCATGAAAATTGGTAATTCCATATTGCAAATTGATTAGTTTCCGTTTATATATTGCATCCTCATCCCTGACACATCATCCTGATGAGGACACAATGTCGCAAGGGAAATTGCACATTAATGTATCAAGATAAAAGGGTGGAAAAGGTATAAAAAATGAAGATAAAAAAATAAGAGTGTGGTATCAAGAAAAAAAGGAAGATAAGAGGAATGAACAAGAGGTGCAGAGGAATAACAAAGTCAACCTTCTCTCCACCGACTTTCTCCCTCGTCAACCTTCTCCTCCTGTCAACCCTCCCCCCCCCCCCCCATCCACCCAGCCACCCCCGTCAACTGCTCCCTTATTTATTAATAGAGATAACGAGTGATAAGGTGTTACAGGAGACGTGAGAGATAAGAGGCCACTTAGGGAGGGCAGTTGGCTCGTTTGTTAACCCTCCCCCTTCCCCTCCCTCTCCCTCTCTCCCTCTCCCCCTCCCCCACACTACTGATGGGGTACGAGTAGTCGTGTAGCCAGCCATTCCTTGAGATAGACCCGGGCAACGGCTTTTCGTTTTATTTCTTGTAATGCTATGACTATGACCCTGTTTGCGGTGGGAAACGACCACAGGCTGACGCTAAGAGACGACCCTGACTGGAGACAAAGCATAAACGGTAAGTTATAAAAGTTATGACAACCATTAACTGGTGATAGTTGTCCAGCCATGTAATATATATTTATGTACAAACACACACACGCATACATACATACATACATACATACATATATATATATATATATATATATATATATATATATATATGCATAGACATTTATATCTATATATATGTATATGTGTATATGTGTGTGTGTATGTGCATGTGCGTGTGCGCGTGCCGGGCGTATGTACGTGGGAAAAGCCTATTTCCATATTTGATTAATTCACTTTAAAACAAAAGTGAAAAGAAATTACGTTCTTTTCACTGGAATGAACGCTTCATTAAGAAATGCATGAATCAACCCTTTGCCGTGAAACTCGGGCTCCATCGATCTATAATCCAGACACGAGATGAGTCCAAATTTTGTTCCTCTCTTTCTGAAACTTTCTGATGCAATAATCGAAGAAAAATTAGTTACGTTCGACACACACACGTCTTCCACGTTTGTCATAATCCGTTACTGGTTTACCTCCTGAGATGAATCTATATTTGTGAAATGTTTATAAATTAATATATTGCATGATCAAGCAAGATCTGCTCCTCTGCAAAAGCATTGCCGAATTCGAGCTAAATGCCTCGTGGGGAAGCAATAAGGGGGAGTAACAGCGCTATTTTGGAAGATGTGTGTGGGTGGAGGCGTGGTCAAGGGTTGAGACAGGGCGTGGCTATGGAAAGGTGGGGCAGGGACATGCACTCGAGTATTGAATGTGTCGCATACAATTTTTTTTCTCTCTCTTTCTCTGTCTCTCTCTCTCGTCCTATCTCTCTCACATTCGCTCTGCGGGAAACAGAGCGTCATAATCCCGCTTTCTTTGGTCGCACCTGCTTAGGCACGCTATGATCGTTAATTGCCGCAGCGCTAACGACGACAGAAAACTAACAAATGGTCCGACAACACACTCAGACGGCAACGGAAAGAGCATATCGCACTCAGAACACGTACAGAAAACGCCATACGTAAAACACGTGACCGAAGATATCACTAGGTTGATACTGCTTACGAATAATGCACATGATAAGAGATACAATCAATGCAGTAGAAACATGCAAGACATGCAAAACTATATATACGAGAGGTGCATTTACAAAATGCAACTAATACACATCGACAAACAGAATACACAAGAAAGTAAGTACGGAATACGAGACAACAAGCAAAACCCACAAGATGATGAACAAAAGCCACATAATACAGGTAATTAATGTGACCCAAAAGCTGTGTCCTATATCATGTTGACAAGTAGACATACAAATGCAAATGTAACGTAAATCAGATGACGCAAGATAAGGTTCGACACAAATTAAGAAGAGGGGAGGGGAGGGACACAGGGGGTACTTCAACATTACACCCCGGGAGCAAAAGGCAACAAACACACAATGCGAAGTACAAAAAAATCGTTATAGATAACCTTAACCGAAAAAAACACAACCGGTCGCATGAACACGTGGTGAGAGGACAGGGCTATCGCCTTCAGGTCAAGGTCACTCCGTCAAAATTCAGTAATGATTTTCCTCTGCTGTGTGTTCCCGTGTCAGCCTTCCTTGGGCTGCAGTATGACGGTGTTCTGCCACCACCAGGTAAAGATTGCCCACGTTGCCACGGGGCTGTCAGGGCGTGTGGCCATAATAACGGGGTGACACTAACCGGCGTTAACGGGAAAGAAAATCAGTAACCATGCGGTAAAAAAGGACATCGACGCTATGGTATTTTGTGTAAATGTAATATTGTAATAGTAAAGA
>BOPN01001354.1:246133-253633 GCA_017312705.2 Penaeus japonicus
AGAGAGAGAGAGAGAGAGAGAGAGAGAGAGAGAGAGCCAAAGCCAGACAGACACCCAGACGGACCGTAGGTGTTGTTGATTAACGTACATTTTTCCTCATGGCTGCATGGACCGCAGCGATATACATAAACCTAATATATGTTCACAAACTCCCACATGGCAATATTGGAGACTGTTCTGTGACGTCATGCTCGATTCATCCGTTTTCTTTCCCTGCAGATGCGTGAGTCGGCCGCTTCTGCAGTGCATGACGGCTGCCTAACATCCACAGTAGGAAAACCAGTGGACGAAAACTGGAGGAAAAAAATCCTATGGAGACGAAAAAAACAAACAGTAATGGCCACATCCTCGTTAACAAATCACGCGCCCACTCGCAAAGGATATCACACTAAGAGTAATTGATGTCACGTTACAGTTTATTCACGAAAAGAAAAAGGAAAGGAGTGAGTTCTCCCCGCTCTGCACCGGTTCTCCACCGGCACTCGGCACCGCCAGATCCCCAATTCGATTTCAGAAAAAATAACGGAAATAAAGTGCACTCGACCATTTTCTCTTCTGAGTATGGAATTATTTTACTCTGTCACCGTGGGTTATTTCTCCCGTGGGCCGTGGGTCATGGTGGGGGGGGGGGGCGTAGGCATTAGACGTGGCTGGATGAAGGGGACGTACCCCTCATTAGGGGCGCGGTGTCCCTTACCTGTCCCATTTTTCCAGAGGTGATGTTCCCCGGGCGCCGCCCATGGTCGCTACGTTTCGCCTATGGAAGGACCTCTCGCGGGAAGATGTTGCAAACTGCTGTTCCAAAATGCAGTCTTACTGTTAGCAATGCGCCTGCTTAAGGTCAACAACCCATCGCCCACCTAGTGTGTGCGACTGTGCGTGCGGGACACGAATCTAACACGTCCATTCATCACTCGGTCAGTTCTGAAGTACTGCACAGGCATTAACGTGCAGTGTCTTAAAGCATTCGGTTAGGTTATACGAGGTCAGGGCATGGGCAAGGTAGGACAAATAAAAGAAAAGCCATAGATGAGGAAAGAAGAAATGATAAGAATTATAACGATGATGATGATAATGTTAATAATAATAATAATGATAATAATAATGATAGTAATGATAACGATAATAATGATAATAGTAATAATAATAGTAATAATAATAATAATGATAATGATAATAATGATAAATAATAAGAGTAATAATAATAATAATAACAATAATAATGATAATAATAGTAATGAAAAATGAAATCACACATTTGGCGACAAAGTTGGCCAACAAATGACAGAATGATTGAAATCGAAAATGAATTGAGAATTTAAGCAATGCATAAATTAGTGAATATGCAAATTCAACTTGACACGATTCAGGTGAGTCACGGTCCCGGCAAACACCTATGGCGCACCGGAAGTATAGCGTCGCTAATTAGACAGAAAATGGGTTGGGAAGATCATGAATGAGAGAGGGAGGGAGAGGGAGAGGGAGAGAGAGAGAGAGAGAGAGAGAGAGAGAGAGAGAGAGAGAGAGAGAGAGAGAGAGAGACCGAGACCCTGATAAGTGACCTCACGATATTGGGGTTGAATTGAGTCTGAGGATCAATAGCTCAGTATCTGCATATCTCTATCTTTTTTGCATCTAAATTTCCTCTGGGAATATCTTTTTCGATTCTTTATATCTAAAATATTTAAACGTAACAATCCATAGTGTTGCCATCTTTCCGTCTACGTTAGTTTGCGTCTTTCATGACACCAAATTCTCCGCCATGACAGTTTCTTGTGACAGTGACAGTGACAGCAATTCCTGAGAATGAGAAAATGGCCATGAATTCGCGTCATCCATCAATGTAAATGCCATAATTAATGCCAATATCAGCCGGCACTCAGCGTTCCTCTAATGATAAGATTTGAATTGCTGAGCTGAGAGTAAGCGTTGCGTCATGGAGTCACGCCGGTGCTCGAGCCGTGTCACCTTAGACGTTATGTCAGACAGCAGCACCGAGGTCACTGGGGGTCATGGGGAAAGTAATCTGGTATCCTGTTTCCTACGGCAGGATACAATGCTGTAAAATCGCGCTTCGGAAACACCGTAGGATAATCGATAGAGCCGCAGGAATGTGGGCCGAGGAGGCTCTTCCGGTCGGGTTTAGGCCGGTGCGGGCGCGTGCAGGCGCGTGGGCGTAGCAGTGCCTACGAGGGGGATGGGCGAGGGGAGGGGGCGTGCAGATGCTGGGGCAAAGAGTGACTTACGTGAGTGCGCCGGTGGCGGAGCTGTGGTGGAGGAGGTGGACGTGGTGGAGCGGGTTGTGGAGGAGGTGGAGGGCGGACAGCACACCGAACAACACTGAGGCCGGCCGGCATGCGGTGCTAGTGCAGGTGCAGACCTAACGGCCCCCACCACGTACATACGCACACACAAACATACACCCACTCAAATGTACAGTCGGTCAGTCTCACAGGCACCCGAAATCAAGCCCTTGCTCACACACGCGCCCTTCCAGTCACACATGGCAACACTGAAATTCTGTGGCGTGATTGAGCTTGACACGCAGGCTGTGCACAGGTGGATCCCAACTGTCAATGCAAGGAACACCTCCCTCCCCCTCCCTGCTGCCTCTCTCCTTCCGTAGGCTCCCTCTCTCTCCCTCCCTCTCATTCTCCCCTCCTGACATCCTCTCTACGTCTTCTTATCCCTCTTATTCGTCTCCCTTCTTCTGTTTTTAGATCTCCTCGTCCCTTTTCCCCTTAATTCCCATCGTCCACCCTCTTCCCTCTCCTTCCACGACCTTTTTCTGACCTGTATTATCCACTTACACTTTCCTTCTCCAACCTTCCCCTCGCTCTCCACTGACCCTTGTTTCTCAGCCCTTTCGGCCATCCTGCGTTTCTCTTCCCTTTCTTTTTACCTATTACCTCATTATCATGTCCTCCTATCTTCCATTTTTGTTTTTTTTTGACCAGTCACTCATCCTCATTTTCCTTATCCCTCATACCATGCTGTCTTCCTTATCTTCCACCTTCTCTTCCCCTCTCTTTCCTTTTCTTGCGTTACCTTCCATTCGCCTCCTTATTTCTCTCTCTCCATTTCTCTCTTCCCCTTCCTTTATCCTCTCCCTGCCCTCTTCCCCTCGTAAAGCTCAAGAGAAACTGTTGATGCAATAGTTAAGTCACCTCCCTTAGCGAGTGCTGATTGCGATAATGCAATTGATTTTTTTTCGTGTGTGAGGTGAATACCGTGGCTTGTATTGAAAATCAAGTTGATCTCAATTATATTGGAATAAAATCTGCAGGTGTGTTAATGGCTGATGGTGATAAGGATAATGAGGGTGGCCATGGCGGCGACGCGTTCGTGAGTGGTTCAGCAAAGTGGTTCATTGTGGGAGAACGTGTCGGATGTATAGAACCGCCATGAATGGACACCGTTGTGTACATTGGCACATCGGTGAGGGGCGGCGGTGGGGTAGGTGGCGGCAGCGGCGGCAGACCTGCATTGGGTGACCCCCTGCATCTTCCTGCAATAGATCAATGTTGCACAGGTCCGCCTCTGCATCCCCGCGCGCCACTCCCGGGCCATCACCGACCGAGGCGTGTGTGTGGCTGCCCTCACGCCCTTGGTCGCCCATGATATCTGCTCCCTGGTCCTTACTCGTCTGGGAAGGAGGGAAACGAGCTCAGGAAGGTGGAGATCGCGACGGGGAAGAGGCAGCGGCTTGCCGGCGGAGGCGGCGGCGGCGGCGGAGGGGAAGAAGGAGGGAGAGCGGGAAGGAGAGCGCTAAAGAGAGGAAGGAAACGCTGGAGAAGAAGGGAGAATGCGAGGGGAGGGATAGAGGGGAAAAGAGACAAGGAAAGCAGATGGAAACATATATAAGGAAGAGAATGCCTAGTAGAGCAGACGAAAATGAAAGAAAAAGAATCAAGTTTTCTTCCGAAGTGTATAAAATCAATTACCGCCGTGTTGCACTGCCATCGGCACCATTAGACACACTCATTCATTCGTTATATGTCTATTTATAACCGTTTCTCCGGTTACTTTCCACCCCGGCTGCGGTGGTTCCGCATTGATTACAAATAAGGCCGAGGTAGGGCCAGAGGTCACGGTGTAGCCATCTGCACGACACCTGCACGCGGCTGCCCGATACCTGAGACTACTTACATCAATATGCTGCATAGGGACATCTGTTGGTGTACCTAAGAGCGGGAAGTTTGGATCTCACTGCACGATGATGATGTTGCTAGCGGTATGATCATGCTAGCAATATGATATTTACATGACGCAGAAACTTAGAAGGATATTCTCGCGACGGTCAGCTGGGAAGGATCGCAGGAGCTTATCATCAAGATGGCTGTGCTTGAAGGTGGGATCCTGAAAGCCTGATGGTGAAGGAGCCTGTAAGTCCTGACAATGAAATGCTAACGGCGCGCTGACACTCACGATGAAGCTGACGAAATTCTGGCAAGAGGCGCCTCGTCATAACTTGCAAGCATATTGTCTAACAGGGATGATGCCTTGGAACCTGCATTAGTGATGACTTTCCGAGACCATCTGTTAGTAAAGATGATTAATAAACTAATGATAACTACGAAGACGATGTCACCCAGATGACAATACTCTAGAAATGTCTGAAAATAGCTCAGCACATTAAAGGACCAGCAGTGTTCTAGAAGCTTGTTGGAGCTTATCATTACAGCAATGCCATGAACACTTCCTGGCTAAAAAAAAATTCATAATTCGTAATTGTGACAGCAGCCTTCTTATGACTGTAACTAATGTCCCTTGTGACAATGCACCAAAAGCTAGAAAATTCCATTGGTTCCTTAGAAGCTTGTAAAATTGTTTAGACCGCAATAGGGAAAACTCATGTTTAAGTGGTAATACAAAAGTAGCACTACAAAGGTGAAATTGCTGGGGATGGCACTTCGAAGCGGTAACGAGAACTCGGATATTGCCAACTGGAATCTTATAGTGTCTATTGTATCTGTTATTTTGTGAAATTGGAGTATTGTTTTGGCGGTCGTGCCATTTAACTTATCATGACAGTATCCTGCTATACTGCATTAGTAATGTTGTAGACATTTGCGAAGACTATGGCACTGTGCCCAATGTGGGGCTTGTTAGTGAGACGAGTCACTTTTGGGTCGAAATATTGCAAAGCCCGGAGGTTTAACTGTACCATAGATCTTAACAATTCCCATAATGTATGAGGATTTTTCATATTCCATACATATACTGCACTGTAAGAACTGAAAGCTTGGCATTGGTCCCAACGGCGAGAGGTAGGGAAGCAAATGAAAAAAAAGGGGAGAAGGGGACAAGGAGAATAGAATAGGATGGCAAAAAAGAGAAAAGGGAGAGAGAGACGAGAAAAGAGAGGGAATTGAAGATGAAGTAGGAGGAGAGGGAAAAGATGAAGGAGGTTTGGAAATAAACACGAAAGGGGAACTTAGAAGGATAAGCATGGATATAGAGGCGAGTGGAAAGGAAAGGAAGGAAAGAGAGAAACACAGAGGAATACGACAAGAGCAAAGGAGAGGGAGGGTGAAAGATAGGGAGGGAGACATTGCAACATAACGAGAGGGAGTAAAAGGGTGAAAAAGGTAAACTACCAGTATAGTTCCCTGTTGTGGTTTGTCCTGGCACCGTTCCTAGTTTCAAACGTGTTGTTCCATGTGGAGATTTCGCATCAAAATCAGAGAGCTAAAAATATTTTCTTTTCGGCAAATAAAGGATCCAATCCATTTGTGCCTTTACTAAGTGTGAAAAGCATTCCCTAGTAGCCAAGTGCCATTTAGCGGTCGATAACAATGGAAACTTATATAACATAAAATCAAATACCCCAAGTTTAATTATTGACAAATCGAAGACTTACCCATATGCATTATGTTCCGTTGCGGTTTTGATAGACTGTTATCAGATACCTCAAACTATCATTGTTATATTACTTATTGACAGTAACCCTTAAAACTAATGTAATAAAGTGTCGGTATGCTAAGTTTAAATATCTTTAAAAGATTTTTTAAATATTACTAAATGTGTAATAAGTAGTAAGTGATATATTCAGCTGAAGTAAATTATTATTACATATCAATAATGGTTTTGATTTTTAAATGATTTTATCGAGAACAAAATCAGATTAGTAGTGATTAGAGATTTTAAAATAAAAAATTGTTTTAGACTTAATGGTAAGAATACATTGGAATAAATGTAGTCCAAAAAGAGGACATGAAAAATAGATAGAAAAGATTAGAATAAGAAATAGATAAAAAAAAACTATTTTGTGGTATTAGCAAGTGAGAAATGAATAAATAAAAACTTGTTAGTAGTAATATCGTTAAGGTTAGGAAAATATTGGAAAACATATGACCGAGAAGGCGGACGCTTCGGTATAACCACGTTTACTTGAATAATTTTTGAGAAAGCGCCTAACACGTGGTCTAGGATATTGCATAATCAATGATGCATGCTGGCGAGGTCACGGACATGATTTATGAATGTTTTCCATCTTGGTTAAGTCACATTAGCAAAACTAATACAATAACATGTGCCAAAGCGGGTAAACTGTGGTAACATTATTTTTTTCCTTTTTTTTTAACCTTTTTTAACCTAACCTAGCTTTTGGGAAAATTAAATAGTTGCCATGATGACGGAAAGTGGGTTATAAAAGACGTATTCATATTCAACGAATGGCTCATGAATGACATAGAAATAGAACCTGTTCACGCTTACATATAATTATGTCATTACTATAATGAAAACATGGTCACATAAAGTTTTCATACCACCATGTGGCAACAAGATGGTTCGTATTACCATATCGACAGGATCCCTTTGGAAAATATGAATTAGAACTTTGTAGAAATATGATATTGAAACTCCACAAATCAAAATGCCTACACTATGCATAGAATTAGAGTTACATCATCTTCGTATCAATACATGTCGCCAATCAATATTAATGCAATATAATCATCAAATAGATTATCTTACCTAACTAGTTCCGACGGTACATTATGATTTAAAAATCAACAGAAGTTCAGAAGAGTAAAGCAGATAATGAATCCGAGACAGCGCTAAATCATAAAGCGAATCAGACGGACGTAAACATAAAACAAAATGTGTTCGAGATGCGTAATGACAGTCTCTCAAACAAAATATGATCTTGTTTACTAACGATGGTAAAACAAATGTAACAATTATAATAAGAATGTCGATAATGATGATGATGATACAATACCAAAAACAATTATCATAATCTCAAATAATGGTAATGCTGGCGACAATAATCAATAGTTCAGATAATGCACAGGCCAGCGACAGTGTAAAATGTTTTATAGTTTTGCAAAGTTTACGATCATTCAAATTTAGCACAAGTATAGATCCTCTCTTCTCCTCCATCATGAAGTAATCGAGACACCAGATTGCTTGGAGCGCTTGTGCATGCCAACAAATATGACAATATGAAAAGAAAAAGTGAAAAAAATGCTTTACTGTTTCGATATACGACTG
>BOPN01001354.1:266133-271133 GCA_017312705.2 Penaeus japonicus
GTTGAACATTCATAAATTTATATCCACATGTCTATCAAAAAAAGTATTTTCTTACTACACGATTAACGATTGAAGATCCGACGCAACTGCAAATCAATCTTTTATTAATCCATTTCTTCCTCTCTGACGACATCGATGATTTGATTCGGAGGCGCATTCAGTCACTGTGACGGAGGCGCTACATCATCATGACGTCATGGTCTCAAACCGGCTTGAATTCGCCCCCGGTCACACAAACACATACGTATAGACGTACAGAGATGCACACACACACACACACATAAACACACACATGCACACAAACACACATACGTATAGACATACATAGACACACACACATATCTCTCTCTCTCTCTCTCTCTCTCTATATATATATATATATATATATATATATATATATATATATATATATATACATATATATATTACAAACATACAAACATACGGTTACATCTGTCCATCTATCTATCTGTATATGTATTTATGTATATAAATGTGTGTATGTGTAAATATATATAGATATATACACACATATATGTATATATATATTTATATATATATATGTGTGTGTGTGTGTGTGTGTGTGTATGCGTGTGTGTGTGAATGTACACATATATAAGCGTTAGTTCCTTCTATCCGCGGATTTTCCTCAATCTCCCCCCCCCCCCCGCAAGGAGAGCCTGAAACCCCCTCAAGCACTCATTCACATCGGAGCGAGCGCCTCCCGTAGAAAACGGAAACCGACTTGACTGGGATTTCGCCGCCGCTATCTCTATCGCGATCCCACGGTCTCGTAATTCTGGTCTGGTGGTCGTGCCGTGGTGGTCGTTACACCTCGTCGTTTGGCCACCCGCTGGGTCCTCGCTGGAGGGACTGCATCCACTCCTTCCACATGCTTCCACTTCCACTCGACGGGGAGGAAGGGATCGAGGGGAGACTAAACTAAACACCTCGAGGGTTCCTGCACATGTGACTGCTGCATTTCCTCTGCGGATCTGGAACGAGAGTCAATACCTAGTGCTCCCACCCACGCTTTCATTCAGCCTGCCTGCCTGCTTGCCTGCCTGTTTGCCTGCTTATCTGCTTGGTTTTATGAGAGCTTGCCTCCCTCTTAAATGCTTGCTTGCTTGGCTGTTGTGTTGACATATTAAATTCTTATTATGTATTTCGTTATTTTTATTTATTTATTATCATTATTATCATTTTCATCATTATGATAGCTATTGTTGTTATCAATATTATTATCATTATCATCGTTATTATTGATATCATTTTTATTATCATCATGTTATCATTTTATTATTATCATTATTATTATTGTCACTATCATTATCAATATCATTGTCAATATAATTATCATTATCATCATTATCACTATCATTATCATCATCATCATCATCATCATCATCACCATCATTATCATTATCACAGTTATCATAATGATAATAATTATCATTATCATCAATATGACCATCGCCATAATCATCATAATCGTTATCATTTTCATTATAATTATCCTTGAATAACTCTTTTTTTGTTGCTTCAACCAGCGATCCAATATTGCGTCATCATTCTCCAGTAATGTCTGACACTCCCTGCCTCGAGCTCTGAATCCGAATGTCTTAAGTATGTCTGTCTGAATCCGAATGTCTGAAGTATGAATGTCTGAATCCGAATGTCTGAAATATGGATATCTGAAATATGTCTGTCTGAATCCGAATGTCTGAAATATGGATATCTGAAATATGTCTGTCTGAATCCGAATGTCTGAAATATGGATATCTGAAATATGTCTGTCTGAATCCGAATGTCTGAAGTATGTCTGTCTGAATCCGAATGTCTGAAGTATGGATGTCTGAAATATGTCTGTCTGAATCCGAATGTCTGAAGTATGGATGTCTGAAATATGTCTGTCTGAATCCGAATGTCTGAAATATGAATGTCGGAAGTATGTCTGCCTGAATCCGAATGTCTGAAGTATGTCTGTCTGAATCCGAATGTCTGAAGCCGAGTGTCTGAAGATGGCTGTAAACTAACTATCTTGTCGTCTGTCTTGCTGTTATTACCCTCTAATGTGTCTGTTTATCGATGTTTTGTAGCTGTATTTTTTCATTATATTCTTTCTATTTCTTGTATCTGTATTGATTGGATTGATTAAATTCTTAGCCCTATTTTCGCTACCATTGCACCATTGCATTGTGTGTGTTTGTGTGTTTATTTGTTTGTGTTTGTTTGTGTGTATGTCTGTGTGTCTATCACTCTCTCTATCTCTCTTTTTCTTTCTTTTTCTCTCATTTTATCAATCAATCAATATACTGTGTATATCTCTCCACCCATCTCTCTCTCTCTCTTTCCCTTTCCCTCTCCCTCTCCCTCTCCCTCTCCCTCTCCCTCTCCCTCTCCCTCTCTCTCTCTCTCTCTCTCTCTCTCTCTCTCTCTCTCTCTCTCTCTCTCTCTCTCTCTCTCTCTCTCTCTCTCTCTCTTCCTCCCTCAGTGTTTCTCAGGTGTCCTCTGGTGTCCGGATCCGGCTCCCCTCCAGTTGAATAGAGATTTTCCCCTCTCCCACCCCCACCCTTCTCCCCTCCCTCCCCCGCCCCCCTCCCCTCTCCCCTCCCTCCCCCGCCCCCCTCCCCTCTCCTCACGTCCCTCTTTCCTGCTGAAGGCTCGTAAACCCGCAAATCTCTTCCACGCTCAGTATAACTGTAAAGGTCTAGTCCCTTTATCCCTCCTTACTTGCCCCCTTCCCTCCCTTCCCTCCATTCTCCCCCTCCCTCACACCCCCTTCTCCCCCTTCTCCATCTTGCTTCTCCTCCCTTCTTCCACTTACTTTTGCCTCAGCTTTCGTCTCTTCCATGTCTCCCCCTCCATTTTTCTTCTTCTATCACACCTTTCCTCCCTTTTTCCCCCGTCTCTTACCTCCCTTCCTTCTTCTTCTCTCTCTATTCGCTCCTTTGTCTCCTTTCTTTCACCGTATTACCTCCCCTCCCTGCTACCTCCTTCCCTATTGCCTTCTCTCCCTCTTTTCCCCCTTCTCCCTCTTTCCCTATTGCCTCCCCTTCCCTTCTCCTTCCATCTAACCCCCAACCCTTCCTTTTTTTCCTTGTCCTTCCTATCTCTCCTCTCTTCTTCCCCTCTCACTCTCGCACCCCCCTTCCTCTCACCCCCTCTCGTTTTTCTCTTCCCCCTTCTCCTTCCATCTAACCCCCAACCCTTCCTTTTTTCCATCGTCTTTCCTATCTCTCCTCTCTTCTTCCCCTCTCACTCTCGCAACCCCCCTTCCTCTCACCCCCTCTCGTTTTTCTCTTCCCTCCCCCTCGTCCCCCCTCTTCCCCTCCTTCCTACCTCCCCTCCCACCCCTCTCTGCATCGTCCTCCTCATTCTTCCCTGCCTTCATTTGGCCTCTCTGGCGCTGTTTGCGGTCTACGTCAACACGGCCATCAAGTGGGATCCGGACCCGTTATGTGGGCTGTGCAGGTATCATTATATTGTTTGCAGTCTTCGTCATCTGGTCGCCGGCCGTCAGATACGCTGTGTGGTCTTTATGTGTACTATCATAGAGCAGTGCCATCGTGGTTTGAATCTGCTTCTAGACGGTAACTATACTGGTAATGTGACTTTCTATGTGGTAGTTGCTGGTGTGTGGTATTCAGTAATAACGTATGTTGTCCTGCGGCTCCTGTCGGTGATGTTCCATATCTCACACCGCTGGACTGCTCGACTAGCGATAGACATTACTTTTCTCGAGGCGTCTTCCCATTACCTAACGTATATATTCAGCCTCGGATCACCATCATAGATTTAGTTTGTTTGTTTGTTTGTTTGTGTGTTCTCTGCAGGATTTTCTTCCTATCCCGCGCAGTGTTTTCTGTTTATCCCGCGCGATCCTACTTTCTCTTTCAGTAGGATTTCTCCGCAATCCGTCCTCTGCAGATATTCCCTTTATGTATATTGTTTATCTAGTGATTTCTTTTCTTTTCTTTTTTTTTATGGATCTTGCTTCCGTCTCATCTCCCCCTTTTCTACGTCCTGCTGAGGTTATTATCACCCTCTAGAGTCCGCCCCTTGCACTCCCTCCTTTTATTTGAAGGTCCTTTTCTTGGCTGGGTATTTTATTCTATTCTTCCGGTGGCTCGCATAAATTTCATTTCACAAAGGACCTTTTTTTAAATGCTAGGAAGTCTGCTTATCGATGGCGCATTGACTTTACTTGTTGTGATAAAGAACAGACCACTGAAATCTACATATTCACTACTAAGAGCTTACCCTATGAAAATCATTTCCTAATTCGTACAGGTATATCAATATCAGAATGGTTATTTAGTCAGACAAATATTCCAAAAAAAATCAACCAATACTGATAAACTAAAACATTCACTTATTTACATATATTAGCGGCTGTGATGGAAATCATTAAACTATACCTCACAGCATCCTTCAGTATCAATCAAGGCCCATCCCGGAGAAGAGAGACAATAAAAAATCGATCATTTTTAAGCGCATTCCCTCGTAACCCTTGAGCATGAATTGAAATGGTCGCCCGTAAACTGGAATCTCTCGCGGAGGTTTCTCAATGCAGAGGTTCTGTCTTGGGATTCTGGTGAATTGGGGGTCGCTTAACCTCCTTATCTCCGGCCTTTCCTTTCCTCTCTATTGTATGAAGCAACGTCTTACTATTATTATTATTATTATCTTTGTTGTTGTTATCATCATTAGTATTACCATTATTATTGTCGTTATTATTATTACTATCATCATTATTAATATCATTATCATTATTACTATCATCATTGTTATTATCATTATCATTATTATTGTCATTATCATTATCACTACTATCATCATTATTATCATTATTTTCATTATTATTGTTATTTTTATTGCCATCATTTTTTTATTATAGTTATTATCATTATTATTATTATTATCATCATCATCATTTATATTATTACGATTATCGCTATTATTGTCATTATTATCATTATTACTATTACTGTCATTAT
>BOPN01001354.1:291133-307797 GCA_017312705.2 Penaeus japonicus
GTTACCCTTATCATCATTATTAAAATCCTCATTGTTATGATTATTATTATCATCATTGTTACCCTCATTGTAATCATCACCGTCCTCATCATTACTTTCATTGCTATCATTATTATCAACACTATCATTATCACTCTACCTGTCAGCAGTCATCATTATCACCATCATCATTAACATCACAATCTCCATTATCATCATTTTTATCATCATCACCCTCATTATCATAATTATCCTCATCATTATCGTCATTATCTTCTTATTCCTTCTTTTTATCCGTCTCCCCCTCTCTCCCTTGTTTAATTATCATTTAATCCTAATGTAATGATCCTTTTATCTTCATTCTCTTGTTATTTTTGTTTTTTTTCCGAAATATATCGCTTTTCTTAGTATTTACTTAAATATTTCTAGTTTGTTTGTATTCTTGTCTCTTTTTAATTGTTTTATGTTATGTATTTGTTTAAGAATAAATAATAGCCACGTAATGGAATAAATTGTTTTAAATTTGAGTTCATCTCTCTCTCTCTTTCTCTTTCTTTCTCTCTCTCTCTCTCTCTCCTCCCCCCCCTATTTCTAATCCATTCTCCCTTATTATTCCTCCCTCACACCCTATCTTCTCTTTCTTCCTTCGTCCTTTCTCCATTCTACCCTCTCTCTCTCTCCCTCTCAATCCCTCCATCCTTCCCTCTCTTTCTTTCTTCCTCTCCACTCTCTTTCTCCTTCTTCCTTCCTCATTCCACAGTCTCTTTTTCCCCCTTCATCTCCATTCTCCCTCTCTCCCTTCATCCTTCCTTCTCTCACTTCTTCCCTCCTTCCTTACCCATCCTCTCTACTCCCAATCTCTCTCTCTCTCTCTCTCTCTCTCTCACTCTCTCTCTTCTCTCTCTCTCTCTCTCCGTCTCTCTCTCACTATCACTCTCTCTCTCTCTCTCTTCCCCTCTCTCTCCCTACCCCCCCCTACCACTCCCCCCCTACCACTCCGACCGACCACCGGATCCACCGCCACCGTCTTCTTCGCCACCACCACCACCACCGCTCCGGCGTTCTCTTATCTCGGCCACATCGATTTTCTATGTCTCGACACTTACTGCGGGGAGAGTCAGGCTGCTTGACAACACTGCTGGAAGAGTAAGTCAGCTCGGCAACATTTTAAGAGAGAGGAAAAAAGAGGAAGAACGTGTTGGCAATACTGCTAGGGAAAGTGAGGCGTGTCTGATAACTGTGTTGGATGACGAGAGTGAATAGTGTGACACTGTTTTTATTTTTTTCTTTATCATTCTGCTTTATCAGTATTAACAAGAGAGTCAGGCTGATTGACAACACTGCTGGAAGAGTAAGTCAGCTCGGCAATATTTTAAGAGAGAAAAAAAAGAGTAAGAATCTGTTGGTAATACTTTTGAGAAAAAGTAAAGCATGCATGTTAACTGTGTTGGATGACGAGAGTGAGTGCAGCGGCTCTGTTTTCTTTGCTTTCAGCTTTCTTTCTGCTTTCAGTTTTAACAGAAAATCGATTTGACGAAAGTGGATTAATATTATTACTTTCTCTGCCTCTATGCTTGGCAAATTTACGGTGCTGAACATTGTTGCTAGCTTGCAATGGCATACCTGGAAAGTTAAATGATATGAAATGTAAACACGGCTACCAAGCAATCCAACAACGAACAGCAGATTTTTTTAATAACAGGTCAAGAACCATAATAAAAGATCCTTAAACCAAGTAAGAAAATCCAAAAGAAATAAACAAAAGGAATCAACCACAGGAACAGAAATAAGACGTTAGTTAAAGAGAACACTGGAGCATCATCTATGGAAATCGTAAAGTACTGGAAGAGACAGTAGGCTCATGAATATGTAGATGGATGAGCCAATAACTCAGTACACAGAAGCTACAGATCACTCAGTCTAGCGGGTCTGGAGGACGGCTGGAAGACATAAATGGGAAAAAAACCCTGACTGGGTAGACAAGAGTCTGTTCCCTTATCCGAATAACTCGCAGAGACAAAACTAGCTCTTGAGGAACCTAAATTATTTTTTCCTTATACTAGTATTGACTTGATAACCTTGTTGACTAGCATGAGGACGTATGAGCGAACTAAAATACGGTTCCGGTAAAAAAAAAAATGCTTAAAAAAAAATAATCATAAATAAATAAAAAGTGTATCGAGGCGTTTGTCTCATGAAAAGCGAGAGAACACGAAAACATAATTGGTTAGTTACTATACCGGTGAGACAACGTTGGTAAGGATCTGAAAATGGGTAAGCCAATGTGTCACACTCCAAATGGGAGACCACAGAGCAAGTCATGCACAAAACCCTAGATTAGGCGGTTTTGCCTTTTGTTTGGGCCTCCAGATAAAGTCAGTATATTAAATAAATGTGGAATAAAGAGATGACCTGCCGGCAGGTTCAGCGAGCAGACATAACGTCCAGTGAATCAGAAACAACCAGCCAGTGTCTCTTTGGTCGAAGAGATTGAACTGCACGCCAGCACGGTCTAGTGGGTCAATGGCGAAATTAGTTGGTTCATGCGAGTTTAGCGGGCAATAGGAAGAATTTTATCGGGAATTCGACGAATCAGATGAAAGAGTAATGAGTTCCATTTAAGTTCATTCAGTCTGTAGATGAGTAGTTATTATAGAGAAAGATGATAGGGCGTTCTGTCATTTTTAACGGTTCTGATAGCTCAGCAGAGGCAGACAGATGACTGATATTTTCGTATGGAATGGAATAGCCACATCGGTAAGCGAAAGCACTAAATCCGTTTCTCTTCACGATTTGTTGCATGTTACTGTGTTTGTATTTGTTTTCATATTTTTCCGTTCTGTTGATGGCGGGTGTCTAATCGCATGATTGGTTGGCATATTGATTAAGCCGATATCATTTTCATAAGCGACCAAGCCAAATACTTTTTTTTAACTTCATCATAGTTAACTTAATGTTCCCTTAATCCAGGTAGTCCGTTATGTAATTTGGATTAATTTTCAGTTACACAGTAGACAGTAGTACTTCATATATTGTCCAATATATCAGTATTCCTTTAAATGTAAATTAATTACAGGCGCTAATAATTCAGTGTAAAAATACTGCATCCTTTGCATAGGCAGTCAATATAATGCAGTATTGTGCACCGCTGCTTTTATCACATATTTATAGTTGCATTGCACTTAACCGCCAGGAACCGGCCCATGGCAGAGAAAGCTCCCGCCGGCACGCAGGTTGTGACGTCGACGTGAAGGTATCTTGGCGCGACACTGCGACAGACATAAAGGCATTTCTTCTCGCCATTGATTTACTATTTACCAAGCATAAACGGGCGGCCTGGCGAGGTGGCCTAACTGTCGCGAGCAGACCGCCCACACTCGCTCTCTTCTTACAGTATTGCGTCATCTGCAGGTTGTCTGCGGCACAAACAAACACACACCTGGAAGGACGATACACTCCAACTCCAGCAGACACCGCTCTAACCGCATGCTAATAAGATATGGCGCAAACTGCATTACCCATGTTGCGTAACTGGATCTACTGTGTGTCACGTGAGTTTCATTCCATTAAGCTTTCATGTGATGTGGCCGACACTCGTATTCTGTCACATAACTCAACTTAACAATAGTAGAAGAGATTATTTTTTCCCCAATGTTAAGAGCCGTAGGAATAGGCCTACCTAGTCGTTAGGCTTATGACCTGTCATTCAAATAGACCTACAATTCCAGGTAATCAGATATGTCAACATTTTTTTTCCTCTCTAACGTGATTAAGCTTAACCTTACTCTGATTTCAAACTAGGTCTACAGGTAACCTTACATCTTAAAAAAAATAGAATTATGAGAAATGAGAAATCGAAATAAGCTGTACCTTTACAACCATACTTGCACCGATGGCAAGGTTAATACTCGTGGGCCTTCAGCGAGGCGACCTTACAGTTCATGACCCCTCATTTGGGTAACCTGATAGCCAGGGTGACCTTTCCTGTTACGTAGACGGATGACCTCCCAGTCTAATGGTCATGCAACCTTGCATTATCGTAGCCTTCTCATTACACAATCTGTCGACCTGATACGAGGTGAGGCGACGAGCTCCGTCTCTTCGCCTTGACGTGCAGTGCTGGGTCACGCGAGGAACTTCCCTATGAGTTACTATCTCTCGAAATACCAATTGCTTCTAAGCCCCGTCTGTGGCTCAGCGATGTGAAAACTGATGGATGATTTTATATATATATATATATATATATATATATATATATATATATATATATATATATATGTGTGTGTGTGTGTGTGTGTGTGTGTGTGTGTGTGTGTGTGTGTGTGTGTGTGTGTGTGTGTGTGTATACATATGTGTGTGTATGTGTGTGTGTGTGTGTGTGTGTGTGTGTGTGTGTGTGTGTGTGTGTATGTGTGTGTGTATGTGTGTGTGTGTATGTGTATGTGTGTGTGTGTATGTGTGTGTGTGTGTGTGTGTGTGTGTGTGTGTGTGTGTGTGCTGACGTGTTCAATAAGTCAGAGTCAGGGGTGTTTCAAATTTCTCTAGGGGGGAACGGAGTAAAAATGGTTAAGAACCCCTGCCGTGGTCAATGGCTACTGTGCCTAAATAATAATCTGGCGCTAACTAGATGTTCGTGTATAGGTACAGGAATTATTAAACAAAGACCCTTACAATGCATGTTCCTGAAAGAGAGGGAGTAAAAGCAGGCTTTTACTCGGAAGTAAAGCAATTAAACTACAAAACATTCTTAGAAACAGAAGTACAAGTTCGTTACACGTAGGAAGTCAAAGTTAATAAAAGCAATGATGAATATACATATAAATGATTGAATAAATGAAAATGAAGCAAAAAAAAAAAAAAAAAAAAACAATTCGAAAGTTGAGATAGGCCTATGTAGTATAAAAAGCGGAGGCGTGGACAGCGGCGTCATCACGGAGACCAACACGAGACGCGGCTGATCAAACCGTCGACACTAACCTTGACCCGGACGCCCCAGCCTTGTTATATCCGGCGATCATTATTCATCCTACTTATTACAGCCAACCCTTTCTTCGCTCTTATTTCTTTCTCTCTCTCTCTCTTTCTCTCCGTTTCTTCGCATTCTTCTTTCTCTGCGAATCTCGACGCCATTCGTTATTTCTCTTTCTCCCTCCCTTTGCCTTTCTCTTTCCTCTCTCCCACCTATTCTTCCTACCTCTGCCACCCCTCTTCCTCCCCCATTTCCTCGAGTCTCTTCCATTGCCTCTTGTTTCTTTGCGTTGCATTAAGGCTGCATTAGAACACTACCTGTGTCGCCCACTGCCCCAACGCTGTTGTTAAAAATATCTTAATGATGCCGAGCTAATGGCCGTTGTTCTTTCTCATTCTGGCTTTCTTCCGCCCCCATCTCTCTTATCTTTTATTTCTTTTATCTTTCTTTCTTTCTTGTTTGTCTGCCCGGCTCTTTGTTTATGTCTTTTCCTGTCTATCTCTCTCGCTCTCTCCGTCAGTCTGTCTGTCTCTCTTCTCTCTCTCTCTCTCGCCCTCTCCGTCAGTCTGTCTGTCTCTCTTCTCTATCTCTTTTTCTCTTTTTCTTTCTTTCTCTCTCTCTCTCTCTCTCTCTCTCTCTCTCTCTCTCTCTCTCTCTCTCTCTCTCTCTCTCTCTCTCTCTCTCTCTCTCTCTTCCTCTTTCTCTCTCTCTCCCTATTTTGCACTAATTTTTTCAACCACTCTATTTTTAACCTTCCATGGCTAGGAATAATTACAAGCAGAGCCCTTTTTGAAGGCGAACATTTCTCGTAATTACTGGCGACAGGGTTATGTTATATCTAATTGAGAATAATTTTTCGTCGACCTGCTCGCCAGATTGACAATAATAGCAGGTATCCATTTAACAGTAACTGGCGTGATTGACAATAATAGCACGTATCTACCTAACATACTTGATTGACAGTCATAAAGGCAATCTAGCAGGACTGATTGACAATAATAGCAGGTATCTATCTAACATCCCCGAATGGCAATGATGACAGGTATCTATCTAACAGGAATAATTAGCAATAATTCCAGGTATCCCTCTATCCTACGGCAAAGGATAACATGTGTCCCGCTCTCCCTTTTCCAGTTGGCGCCGGCGAACGTAGCCACAAAACACGGGCGATGACGTTCGACTGGCGATTCTCACGACACTCGAGTCTTCGAGTCTTGGATCTTGTCCAGAAGACCGAGGTGCATTTGCGCCGATCCAGGCACGGCCACAGAGAGTGAAAGAGTCTGACTTGACTAAGTGTAGGGTACTCTTCTGTGGAGAGCTGTTTTTTGGTCTTTTAGAATTGCATTTTGTTATTATTATTATTATTATTATTATTTTTAAGAGTGTAGTTTTTAGTGTGTGTGTTTGTTTGTGTTTGTTTGTTTGTGTATGTGTCAAATATCTTCCTCTTGTTCAAGGTTTACTAGGTCATAGTGTTATGACCTCCCATATAAGGATGTACTTATATGGTGTGAGTATTAAGAGTATTATGGCTGTGTTTTACTGCGTTTCATCCGCGCCCCTTCTCGTTCTTCCTATACTTGGAAATGCTTCACCATTTACTTCATTTAGTTCAGCGTGGATAACAGGATGACGCTATCTGTATTAGAATTAAAGAACATGTTACGGATAAGATCAAAGTTTCAGATGAATGAAGAGAGTGAAGAAATAGCGATATCTATCATATAACATACATGACTTCAGTACTTTGGTCTTTTAGAATTGCATTTTGTTATTATTATTATTATTATTATTATTTTTAAGAGTGTAGTTTTTAGTGTGTGTGTTTGTTTGTGTTTGTTTGTTTGTGTATGTGTCAAATATCTTCCTCTTGTTCAAGGTTTACTAGGTCATAGTGTTATGACCTCCCATATAAGGATGTACTTATATGGTGTGAGTATTAAGAGTATTATGGCTGTGTTTTACTGCGTTTCATCCGCGCCCCTTCTCGTTCTTCCTATACTTGGAAATGCTTCACCATTTACTTCATTTAGTTCAGCGTGGATAACAGGATGACGCTATCTGTATTAGAATTAAAGAACATGTTACGGATAAGATCAAAGTTTCAGATGAATGAAGAGAGTGAAGAAATAGCGATATCTATCATATAACATACATGACTTCAGTACTCTGCGTTGAAAGATAACGCTATATATATACAGAAAAATATTATGCAGAATAATCATTATTATTGTATCTCTAATAACTTTATGTTTTGGAATCTACGAAAATCCTAACGCCATGCAGGGCGTTCCCATCAGCACAAAGGACTCGGATCCCTTTCCCTCGCCCCTTGTTTACTCGACTCCGCTTCTTCTGTCATGCACATTTACTTTACATTTCTGAGTTATTTTCTTAGCTTTTGCTGAACATTCCATTTGTTATTCTAGTTTAAGCCATTATCTGCAATTCTTTGAAGTTTATCAGGAGCTCCGAGGTACATCTTAGTAGGAAGTTTGAGAAGAGTTGCCTTTTGGAACGTAAGGTTAAACGGCGCATCTAACAGTGTAACGCTTAAGACTTTTGCCGCGTTTTTTATCACTTAAGTTTTTACCGTTGGCGATTCCTGTTTCTAACCACTTAGGCTTCTTCCTGTTTTAGCTTTTACCACTTGAAAGTCCCGTAGTTTTTTTCCCTTTTTTTTCTTTCCGTCTACTATTAACGATTCCTCTTTTTTTGTCTTTTGTCGTTAATTCCCGTTATATTTTGCCACCTATGATTCCTGTAAATTTCACTACCCTTCGAGACACGTGTCATTTTTTTCTAGACTACTAACAATTTCTGTCGTTTTTTAACACTTAAAACTTATCGTTTTTTTGCTGCTTAAAACCTTTTTGTTCTTTTTTTTTTTTACCTCCTAGGATTATGCTTTGGCCACTTAAGATTTATGTCATTTTTCAAGTTTAAAGGAGAGAATTTAGCTTGAAAAATCATTATCCAGAACAATTCAAATGGCAACCATTTATGTCCTTTGAGCTTGCTACATTAAATATGAAAATATACAATGATTTCCTTCAGAACAAATTGTCATCCTTATATATATATATATATCCTTATATATATATATAAATGATACTCAACGATGAGGAGATATATATATATCCTAAGATAATAAAATATATCTTGACGATGAGGATATATTTCTAAACTAATAATCTAACAAAATATTATGTAGAGGCGGGGACATATACACACACACACACACACACACACACACACACACACACACACACACACACACACACACACACACACACACACACACACACACACGATCATATATGAACTTAGACACAAATACATATTCGTGTACCCGTGAGACACGTAGATACGAAAAAGATAGACGTAAATAAATGCGATCAGTCACAAAACACCTTCCTTTTATAGACATTAAGTATTAAGTGTATCTATGCGTATATGTCCGTATAGTTGAGTATGTAAAGCTCGGATCACAGAGAAGTCTAGCAATAATGCCCTTGAGAGTTTATGAGGCCCCAATTGATTTTTTCTCCTTTGTTAAGAGACTGAACAATTGAAAGGAGAGAGGGGGTGGGGGTAGAGGGGGAAGGGGGATGAGGTTCGGGGCATCACACTCGCGTCACCTCACAGCTGTCTACTGTACAAGACGACAGGTAATTTGTGCCTCATGTTTGATTGATTGCGTTCGGACATGAAGCTTTTTTTTGTGTGTGTGTGCATGGCGGTGTAATTGAGCAAAGAGGGGGAAGAGCTGTGGGAGGAGTAGGTGTTTTGACTCCTCGCATTCTGACTCTTCATCACCATTGTTGTTCACGTGATAAAAGGATTTTTATTTGAGGGTTTGGCTTTTTTTTTTTTTTTTTTTTTTTTTTTGTTCTCCGATTCGGCTTTCCTTTTTTTCTTTTATTTTTGTTTCTTTGGTGAGTTATCTGTCATGATTGTTTTTTTTTTTCTGTGTTCGTACTGGTATACTTGTCTTCGTGTGGATGCGTTTTGGTCTACCTTGATATGTTTTGATTTTTGTTTGTAGATCTCCTCCGTTCTTTTTTTTTTTTTTTTTTTTTTTTTTTTTTTTTTTTTTTTTTAGCTCTCTTCCTTTTGATGATTTTTTTTCTTACATATTTTCCTTGACACTATTACGCTCTTTGTCCTGCCTGGTCTACGCTACAAGTCCTTTACCAGGCTTTACCCCCGTGTGAGTCAGGGCACCTTCTTGACCTTGGCACCGGCACCGCTTTCATCACCTCGGTTCTTGTTCCGTTTGAGTCATCCCTCTTGTAACCTCACGTGAGTCACTACCAAACCGACTTAAAGTTCTCTGTGATGGTCTCTCCTTAGCTGATAACGAGAACCTTCACTCTCTCCCAAACTTCCCTCCTTGTCTAAACAAACAAGACTTTCCTTGTCGCAATTCGAACTCCCGACAGTCACCTTATTCGCACTCCTCGATGGGATGGCAGCCCATTGCCATGTTCTTTTACTTTTTCTTTTATGAGCTCGGAATTATAAAGGTAGTCTTCCCATGCAGTGTGTACTTTAGTATTGTGCTTCTTCATACCTTCAGAAAAGTCTAGAGTGTGGTGTCCTGACCAGTGGATCCCTAAGAATCCGTGGAAGAGTTTCACGGGATACGTAAACCATATGTTATGATCCTTCAATTCTTTCGTATGATTTTGGAAACTGTCGAAGTTAATACGGCACGCTCTTTTATCTATTTCTTTAGAAACATTAACTGATTCTGTGGGATTAATATACAATTTAATTAAATCGCATGACATATTTGATTGATGATGGTAAAAACTGATAATTTTCTTTCGAATTCCTGAAGCTTTTACCTTTTTTTTTTTGAGGGGGGGGGGGGGGTTGAGCTGCAATAGAAAATGCTGTTTATATCTTTCATACGAATGGAAGCGTCAAAAATAACATAGCAGCTGAATTGAAACTAGTCAAATCTGCTTTGAGTTTTTTTTCGGAACTGTTAACTCTACTGGCAAAGTAATCACAACTTCAGCAAATTATCTTGGACATATACACAGTATTATGTGTACATACGTTCATGATAATATAATCATTTTGTAAAGAAATATCAACAGATCCTCGGAGGTGTCCGTGACCCACTAGTTTTAAGTAGAATAAATACAAAAGCAACTCTCTTGTCACCAGATCTCGAGCTCGAAGTTTTGTTTTGATCCACTTAAGAGTAGGCGAGAGACATCTTGGTGACGTTATATAATGTCGATGTTATTTTATCCACCGCGGTGTAGAGAGAAGTTTGGAGTGATCACGCCTTCTCCTAACACAATAACTTACAAACTTGTGGGAGAAAATTGACAGTGGATGGTTGATGGAAGTCTTACATGTCTTCTTATATCTTAAGATAAGATTCCTAGTAGTTTCGTATTATTTATTGAGGGGATGGGGTTGGGGGGGGGGCAGGAGATTCCATCAAGAGTTTCAGGATGGTGATAGTAACAAGAACAGTTGCATGAACAAAAGCAGTGCGGTGAATCGTACTCGGTGAAGAAGGTGTAAGAGGGCGGGGGGGGGGGGGGGTGACTGAGACAGGAGGTCGTCCTGAAGGAAGAGGGGAGAGGAAGGGGGGCGGTAAGCCTATGAATATTTTTTATTATTATTATTTTATTTTATTATTATTATTATTTTTTTTTTTGGGGGGGGGGGATTACCAGTAGCGAATTTACGAGAAACGTGTTTGATATAATTACATAACTCGAAGTGAAAGAAGTTCAGATGCCAACCCAGATAAGATGATCTACTGCCGACTATTAAAAAGAGATACCATTGGATAACATGGTAAGTCCTTGGTATTATGATGATGAAACGCTGATCATGAAATAGAGAAAGGAAAGTGAAAAATAAATTATCCCACGTTGACACAATGGGTGAGAAAAACAATAGCTCCTTCAGTATGGATTTTCAGTTATGGAGTTCTTGCCCATCTGTACAATGTATTGCATAAATTGTGAAAAGAAGTATAAGTCATGTTTCACAGCAACACATACACACACACACACACACACACACACACACACACACATATATATGTATATATATATATATAAATATATATATATATATATATATATATATATATATATATATATATATATATATATGTGTGTGTGTATGTGTGTGTGTGTGTGTGTGTGTATGTATGTATGCATTTGTGTCATATATACGTGTGTGTGTGTGTGTGTGTTAGTATGTATATTGCCAAAATTGTCCTTATAAGGAAAAATAATTCGTAGCCCAGTTTTACCCTTTCGTATTTCAGGACTTCTAACAAAAGTTGAGAAAATCCAATATCCTATTTCTGAAAGGGTAACTTGATTTTACTGTGACCATGTCCCTGTGAGAAACTTTATTTCGACCTCATCTTGTACTCGGCGCCGTGATCCGAAAAGCGAACTTCAATCTTCCTTTGGCGAAAAAAAAAAAAAAAAAAAAAAAAAAATCAATTTAGAAGAGAAAGACCACGGGGATGTCAATATAGAACAAAACAAGATCTGCCTTTGCATCAGAAACTGACCTCGAGATTACGTACCTATTGACCATAACTCAATATCGTGCGGTGAATGAGCTATCGAGTCAGAAGATTCTCATTTTATAGGCCGAAGAACTCGAGGTTGATATACTATGTGTGCTTTGGTTGTTTGCATGAATGGCAGCAAAACAAATAACGAATTCATGTCACTTGCCCACACTAGCGTATTTTCTACACTGCTGGACATCCTCTCTGGTGGAAGCTGTAAACATAACGAAAACCGTGAGACAAAACTTTTACCAGAAAGTTTAATGGTTCTGTGGAAACATATCAGACAAGGGAAAAGAAGAGGTAAAAAAGAGCTGTTTCATTTACAATCCTCTTTTTATGGTATATATATATATATATATATATATATATATATATATATATATATATATATATATATATGTAAAAAAGTGTTATATTCCTTACTTCCGCGAGAGTGTAGTGATGGTCTATTTCCGGTCTAGAAAAAGAGAAGCAGAAGAAAAACGAGGTATTTTTCGAAAGGGACTTGGGTGTCTAAAGGACAGAGACACGGACGGCGAAAAGGAAAAGGAGACAGAGAGACAGACGTGGTAAAGGAGAGGGAGGGAAGAGAGACTGAAATAAAAATCATACTGCGACAGGAGCCATGGAAATACAGGGGGATGGGGAGGTGGGGGGAGGGGGAAAGGACTGCAGCAAGAATCACAGTACCGGAGGACGTTAGCGGCGGAACTAGCTAAAGGAACAAAAACCTAAGTGTGGCAAAGGGGGGGGTCTCAGTGGGAAGAGATGGGATGGGGGCGTGGGGTGGATGGGGAGAGCTGTGACATTGGAGGAAAGTAGGGAGGGGCGCTCTGATTGGCCAGAAGGGCCTTCGTCAGGGAAGAGGGGGGTCAGCAGGAGAGGGGAGAGAAGGGGATGAGGCTGTGATTGTGTCAGGGAGTCCCAGTGAAGGATGAGGATAGAGGAGGGTGAGACAAAAAGGATGGGGAGGAGAGGAGGGGAAGGAGCAGGGGGTAAGGAGGGGAAGGTTTGGGGCTGAGAGGGGGAGAAGAAGGGAGAGGAAGGGAAGGGTTAGGGAGGAGAGGAAGGGAAGATGGGGGGGGAAAGAGAGGGAGGGAGAGGAAATGGTAGGAGGAGAGACATTGTGACTGCGACAGGGTCCCCTCCCACAGGAAGGAGGGGACTGAAGCGGGAAATTTAAGTAAACGAAAGATCAAGAGAAAACATGAAAAGGGGAAGAAGCAGAAGATATTAGGTATGAATTAATGAAAGAGCCCTTTGGAGACCATTCAGCGAAGGCGGAAAGAAGGGGGAAAGGAAAGGGGAAATAAGAGAGAGGGGAAGGAAGAGAGGATAAGAGGAGTGAATGCAGGAGGAAGAGAAGGGGAGGGCGAAGCGAATAACAAAAATCAGGGAGACTGAACTGTGAATAGAGGGGAGACAAGACATGAAGAAGGGTTAAGGTGGATGGATAGCGAAAGGGAAGTAAGAATAACGGCACGGAGGAAAGAGGAGGAATGAAGAAGAAAAGAGGAGGAAGTGGAGAAGGGAATAGGAAAAAAGGGAGGGAAGAAAGGGAGGCAATAGGAGAAATAAAATAAATCAAAGGGGGAGGAAGAAGGGAAACGAGGGGAGGAAGGGTATTGAATGGAAGTGGAGGGAAGGAAGAGATCGAATCTAAAAGGGAAGCAGAAAGAAGGAAGGGAGGGAAGAAAGAAAACCAAAAAAGAGACAGAATAGATGGAGGGGAGAGAAGGGAGGCGAGTGAAAAAGGGAAGAGCAGCGAATCACAAATAAATGGAGGGCAGTGGAGGGAAGATAAGGGGGGGGGATAAAGGGCAGGGACGGAGTGAATATTGAGGAAGGAGAAAAGTAGGACAAGTGGAGGGAATGACAACAGGATAATAAAGGGAAGGGACAGAGGGAAGGAAAAAGAGAAAGATAGGAGAAGGAGAGGGAAAGGAAGAGAAGGAAGGAGGGGGAAGGGAGTGAGGAAATGGAGAAGAAGCGAAGGAAAGGAGGGGGAAGAAGGAATTGGTGAAAAAGAGGGAGGGGAAGAGAGGGAGCGAAGAAGAGGAGGAAAGAGAAGGGAGGGAGAAGAAAAAATAGAGAGAAATAAATAAGAGAGAAGGGGGAAGGAAGGGAGAAAGTGAAGAAGAATGAGGAGAGAGGAGGGAAGAAAAAGGAAAAGTAAAGGAGAAAGGGAAGGAAAGAAGAGAGAAAAAGTGAAAAAGAAGGAGGAGAGAGGAAGAAAGGAAGGGAGAAAGTGAAGGAGGAGGGGTGAAGAGAATGACGGAGAGAAGAAGGAAGGGAGAGAAAGAGGAGAGAAGGAGGGATGTAGAGAAGGAAGGGAGGGAAATGAGAAGGAAGGAGGAAAGCAGAAGGAAGTAAAATGAGAGAAGGAAAGAAAAGGAGAGAAGGAAGGAAAGGGAGGGGAAAGGAGAGAAGGAAGGAGGGAAAAGAAGAGAAGGAAGGAAAGGAAAATGAAAGAAGGAAGGGAGAGGAGAGCAGAAAGGAAGATAGGGAAAGAGGGGAAAGGAGAGAAGGAAGGGAGATAGGGAAGGAAGGGAGAGGAGAGAAGAGAGGGAGATAGGGAAGGAGAGGAGAGAAAGAAGGGAAGGAGATGAGGGAAGAGAGGGAGATAAGGAAAGAGGGGAAAGGAGAGAAGAGAAGGAAGAGAGAAAAGGGAGAGAAGGAAGGGAGAGGAGAGAAGAGAAGGAGATAGGGAAGGAGGAGAAAGGAGAGGAGAGAAGGAAGGGAGAGAAGAGAAAGAAGGGAGGGAGATGAGGGAAGAGAGGGAGATAGGGAAAGAAGGGAAAGGAGAGGAGAGAAGAGAAAGAAGGGAGGGAGATGAGTGAAGAGAGGGGAAAGGAGAATAGGAAGGGAGAGGAGAGAAGGAAGCAGGGGAAAGGGATCGAAGGAAGGAAAAAGAGAAAAGAAAGGGGGAGGAGAGAAGGAAGGGAGAGGAGAGAAGGAAAGTAAAGGAGAGAAGGAAGGTAAAGGAGAAAAGAAAGGAGGAGGAGAGAAGGGAAGCAGGGGAAAGGGATCGAAGGAAGGAAAAGGAGAACAAGAAGAAGGAGGAGAGAAGGAAGGGAGGGAAAGCCACCCCATCGATCCGCCGATATGACGCAGCAATGGCTATAATTCCCTCCCTTAAAAAAAAAAAAAAAAAAAGTTTCCTTCAGAGTCAATAAAAAAGGGAAGTAGATTCTTGCGATCAAAATGAATCTTAGATGATCACGAGGTCGGGAATCGTCAGCCAGATCACGCCATTCCGGGGTTTAGAGACTATTCTCGAAGTGAATTATACATCGTGATAGGACCGGGTTTAAGTATATTTGCTATGATTAATCGTTGATATTGCCCTTTTTTTAGGGGCGTGTTATGTTTTTAAGTGGGTTTGGCTTTTACTGTGAGGGGTTTGTCGTGTGGGGTTTGGTAGATCGGTTTGTCTCTGTTTCTGGCTCTGGCTCTCTCTCTCTCTTTATATATATATATATATATATATATATATATATATATATATATATATATATATATATATATATATATATATATGTGTGTGTGTGTGTGTGTGTGTGTGTGTGTGTGTGTGTGTGTGTGTGTGTGTGTGTGTGTGTGTGTGTGTGTGTGTGTATGTGTGTGTGTGTGTGTGTGTGTATGTATATATGTATGTATATACATATGTATGTGTATAATTATATCTATACATATATATGTATTTATACATATATATATATATATATATATATATATATATATATATATATATATACATAATACAAAAAAAATATATATATACATATATATATTTATGTATATATGTGTGTGTGTGTGTGTCTGTATATATATATATATATATATATATATATATATATATATATATATATATATATATATATATATATATATATATATATGTATGTATATATATATATATATATATATATATATATATATATATATATATATATATATATATAAGACGACGAAGACCACGACGACCTAAATGCTTCTGCAGACGTCGCCGAAGACGTAAGCGCTTCAGCAGGTAACTACTACGACCTAAACACTTCAGGAGACGACGCGACGACTACTGCCTAAATGCTAAGGCGGACGACGACGGCAAAGACCAAAGACCTTCGACGACCCACGTGCTTAGACAGACGCCCACGCCCACGACATCAGCAGACGACCTAAGTGCTCGGGATATACATATATATCGTCCACCTAATTCAAGATGCAAACGTTTTTATGCACATAATTCGTGAGGTAAACGTTCTCATGGACCTGATTCATGAGGCAAACGAAGCCGCCGTTCATCTTCGTTATAGATTTCCTCTCGTACGTGCCCGGAAAACAAAACAACATAGGTATGTCTGGCGTGACTGTAAGATAAGATTAAACAGATAGGTGTACGAGCGTACGTAAATGTATGTATATATGTGTGTGTGTGTGGTAAGCTGTATATGTGAATAATATCCAGTTGAAATGATAGCAATGACATGAAACAAAATGTAGAATATACGTGGAACTCTCTTGTTCTCACTCTCCATCTCTTCCCTCCCTCTCTCTTTCTCTGTATATCTCGCTCTCACTCTTACTCTCTCTCTCTCACTCTTACCCCCTCCCTCTCTCTCTCTGTCTCTCTCTTTCTCTCTCTATCTTTCTATCTATCTATCTCTTTCTCTCTTTCTGAGTTTCTCTCTCTCTCTCTCTCTCTCTCTCTCTCTCTCTCTCTCTCCCTCTCTCCCTCCCTCCCTCCCTCCCTCTCTCTCTCTCTCTGTAGAAGGTCAATGTGGCGACCTCTACAAGAATAACGGTAGCGTGGAGCTTAGTGGTGTGAGGAAGATAACCAATATAATTTAATTCATTTATTGCTTCAACCTGAACAGAGTGTGTTGCAGTGAGGGCTGTTCTTCCTCCGAGGAACGAGGTGTTGCTCCTCTGCACCCAGAGAGGAGACTCCCTACCACGATGTAAGATTTGTCTGAGGATGTGTGTGACATTGTAATGTGAAGAAGGAAGTGTTGTGTGTTTACATAACTCTTGCGAAGTGAAAACAAAACAACATAGGTATGTCTGGCGTGACTGTAAGATAAGATTAAACAGATAGGTGTACGAGCGTACGTAAATGTATGTATATATGTGTGTGTGTGT
>BOPN01001355.1:7500-10000 GCA_017312705.2 Penaeus japonicus
GGACGGAGAGGAAGGAGGGAGGAAAGTAAGTAGGGAGGTAGAGAGAGAGAGAGAAAGAGAGAGAGAGAGAGAGAGAGAGAGAGAGAGAGAGAGAGAGAGAGAGAGAGAGAGAGAGAGAGAGAGAGAGAGAGAGAGAGAGAGAGAGAGAGAGAGAGAGAGAGAGAGAGAGAGAGAGAGAGAGAGAGAGAGAGAGAGAGAGAGAGAGAGAGAACGAATAGGATAGAGAGAGCGAAAGAGAAAGAACAAAGAATATAGGGCGAGAGGGGAAGGAAGAGGGATTAAGAGAAACAAAAATAAAATAAAAAACAGAATCACACAGCAACTATCGAGATAATAGAAAGGGAGTCAGGATGGGGTAGGGGGGGGGGAGTCGGAAAAGAAACAGAAGAACAAACAAAATGCCAGGCGACGATGAAGGGGTGTGTGTGGCGGGGGGGGGGGGGGGGTCGACCGCGCCGGAAGATCCCCCCCTTCCCCACATACACCGGGATGCTTAGGAACTGGGGAGATTTTCCTCGTAATTATAATATTATTCAAAAGCTCGAGAGGCGATGATGAACCAGGTGTTGGTGGAACCTCGGAGCCCGACTCTAATGAAGACGAATCTGGGCCGAGATTCCTCCTCGCCCCCCTCTCCCCCGTCTCCCACCTCCCCCCTTCTCCTACTCCCGAGCCATCGCCACCGTCAACGATACCGCGCACGTGCATACACTCAGTCTCACTCACACACGTACGCACGCACGCACGCACACACACACACGCACACACACACACACACAGAACACGAACCATTAAGAAATAGAAGGAAACATGCTACATAGACGATTCATGAATCACACGACAAAAAATTACGACACGAATTGAAATGAAAATTCATTACAAAATAAGTAAATAAATAAATACATAAATACACACAGATCAATCAAAACAGAAGTAAAAGCACTGGCTATTGCTGAATCTAATGACACGTGCACATGAAAGACGTTAAGTATCAGCTGACAGAAGACGCGAAGGGGACGGAGGTGGACCGAATCAGCTGATTGAAGAAGCTGGCAAAAGGAAGAAGAAAAAAAAATCACGAGCTAAAAACTTGTGGAATTCCTCCGTGTGTGGAGAGGCGACAGAAGTGCAGCATTCGCGTCTTCTATAAATCCGACTCAATTGCAACAGGAATTAACGACCAGATCAAAAGACTACACTCAAACGAACAAATACTCTTCACCCATTTCAAAATATTTTTTTTTCCAAAATGGTAAAATAGATAAACAAATAGAAATAATCAAGCAGGTCGCGGGGACAGAAAAATTTAGGGACTAATTATGCAGGACCTCCATTCCACAACACTCAAGCCTGGTTTCGCTTAGACTTTTTTTTCCTTTTTTGTGTAAATCTAATGAACAAGAAGGAAAAAAAACAGAAGAAAATACAAGATTTCTCACTCAATTCAGGGAGGCGAAAATGTAAATAATCCCACTTTCTTTGTTCAATCCAAACAACACGTGACAACTTAGCACGTGACCGTACTTTCATATACTGTACTCACCAACGTCATTGCAACAGCACGTTGTTCATCTTACCTGAAAATAAATAAAAGCACAAACATCAACAACAGTCAGTGGAGAAAACAAGGGATCAGAGCAATCAACAAGTGCAAAGACCCTCGACAAAGGATGGAACGGCATGCTATTAAAAAAAAATCTTGTAAATACGCAACAATTCAGTATCACTGAAATACATGTATTAAGGAAATGGCATTGTGAAAATAACAATCTTCTTAATGGCTAAATACTTGAAATAGAGTCCTTACAGCAATGTTTACTTTCATTAACAGAAAATCCTCTCTCGCTCGACTTTGATAATGCCAGGAGGCGGATTGAAACGAAGCAATAAGCGCACCGTACGGGTCAGACTCGATTACAACACTGGCGTTATCACTCTACATTATATCAAACAATACAAAGAATCATTGTGTGTGTGTGTGTGGTGTGTGTGTGTTCGAAGAGATAGACAGGTATTTAAACATACGTACTCACATACAAACATTGAACCTGCACCTAGGACATATCTCATACCACGTGTCGAAATTCTGACATCCACGAAAATAAGAGGCGTTTCGACTTAACGGTCGCGCCAGTTTCAGCTTGGGATTCTGCGGAAGGGTTAAAACAGGCTGATTTCGAGGATCTCCTGTACGTCTGACTAGCCCGAATCCGAAATTCCTTTGTAATCGGAAAGGCACTCCATTGGGGGTGATGGTCAGCGGGCAATGGGCTACCGGCCGTGCTGGAGTGCCCCTAGAGACTCCTCTTCTGCCCTGAAGGGAGAAAACCCATCCGGTAGCCCCTTGATCCCGCCACCGGAAGCATCTCTGTGCTTTCCTCCCAAAGCCGAGTCTGGCCAGCGAAATGAATTGAAAACTTTTGGATCTGGCATTTGAAATTAACGCAATTCAGGGCTGGCGACTCTTCCAGCGCGCGACAAGTGCCAATTAAAAATATAT
>BOPN01001355.1:17500-22500 GCA_017312705.2 Penaeus japonicus
AGTGGCTGAAGCATGGCAGCCTAGTCCCTAGTTCTACCTCCTTGTAACTGCACATTCTTTCCTCGTGCTCCTAGCAGGAGGGCGGTGCAGCAGGCCTCTCGCGAGTCCGGGGGCACCGTAGAACAAACACTTGCCAAAAACAAGAGGGATGAGCGTTACGAGCAAACGTTTCAAGTTGCTTCAGAAGGAGGCGAAGCACAACGCCGGTGCTGCTGTATCGGCTCGATAGCACCCTCCCCCAGGCCCCTACTCCACGTTGCTCCAGCCTGTTATTTTACGATCACACCTGTTCAGAGGCGCGGCCACGTTGAACGGCTTCATAAACGTGAGCAAAACAGGTGACAATCGCTGATTCTGATGAAGCACTTAGCTTAACCCACTAACTGCTTAGTGGCCACAAATAACCCCTTCGTGACGTGGATGTGTGTGTGTGTGTGTGTGTGTGTGTGTCTGTGTGTGTGTCTGTGTGTGTGTCTGTGTGTGTGTGTGTGTGTGTGTGTGTGTGTGTGTGTGTGTGTGTGTGTGTGTGTGTGTGTGTGTGTGTGTGTGTGTGTGNAAAAGGGAAATATATAGATAAAGAGGGATAAACAAAAGGAAAATATAAGTAAAAAAAACAAAAAAAAAACGAGATTTTCTGTACCGATAAAAATCACCCAACGAAAGTTAGCCCGGGAAGGAAATTGCTCCCTGATAGTTTTCTCTAAGTTGCTATACGAGATTTACGAAGAGAGGAGAGGAGCGGAGGGAGACTCGCAGGGGGGAGGGGGGAGGGTGGGGGGGGTGGGGGGAGGTGCTCCTCGAGTAAACTATGTCGAGACGCCGTTTTCGAAAATTCACGTTTGGAAGACTCCGGATAATGGGCAGGGGATTGATAACTTTATGCACGATCACATTTTCGCCTTTCAGGGACGCCGGATTCACGGTTTCGACGCTTAAGTTCTTTAGGTGATAGTTATTCATGCTTATACCCATGCAAAGGAGAATGCATTGCTTTTCACAGAGACCATAGTTTTTTTTTTTTTTTTTTTTTTTTTTTTTTTTTTTTTTTTTTTTTTTTTTTTTAATACAAGTGTTAAAGGTAATGTGACAACAGATGCATACTCAGACATAGATCTAAACACACACACACATACACGCATGTTTATGTGTGTGTGCGTGTATGTGTGTAGTCATGTGACTGTGGTTCAGTACTCGAAAGACCTTTAGCAGGAAATTTCAAGCAATAATTTTACAAATCAAAATGATAATTGACATTGCCTAATAAACATATTCAGTGATCTAAAAACGATTATCAATATAGCATAAACTCTTTCTTGTATTATTTTGCCTTTGATCTAAATACCCTAGGGACGTTATCAAAAGTCGTTATCCTCTAAAGTTTAAAAAATGCACTAAACACCTGCACAATAAATATCTTCATCTCATTTCCTACTGCGCCTAAAGCCATAAAGTACACTGAGCTTAAAAGCTTTAACTTTGAACAGCGAAAATCAGTGAAAAAATTGCAAAACCTCGTTATCAGTTTCAGAACGTTAATTTCTTTGCATCAATGTCGTCTGTGTACACAAATACACACAGACACACACACACACACACACACACACACACACACACACACACACACACACACACACACACACAATCAGCATACCTTGCACAGAGTGAGAAAAAAGGAGAGACGGAGAGAGGGACAGAGAGAGAGAGAGAGAGAGAGAGAGAGAGAGAGAGAGAGAGAGAGAGAGAGAGAGAGAGAGAGAGAGAGAGAGAGACCTTGATTAGGTTTGGTCAGGTGGTAGATGCCTGGCCACGGTGCACCATGTAATTATTATATTCATCTGACACGCCATATATCACCGAAAGCTGTACGGAGGAATCTCATTCCCAGACGCGCAGCTTTCGCACAGTGTATCCAATCTTACAGAAATGCGTATGTGAACGTATGGTCATTTCCATACATCAGCAAACACCTGTCATGCTGCTGCCTCGTTAAGGAATGACATTTGACCCTCATCTCATTCTCGGGACTTTCTGTATTGCGGCTGGCATGTAATTCAATCGATACAGAAGAGCTAGAGAAAATAATAATAATAATAACATGTTGATGAAGGATAATAGGAAAAAGAAGAAAATTAAGGAGGAGGAAGAAGAGGAGAAGTAGGAGAAAGAGAGGGAGATGAAGAAGAAAAAGAAGAAAAAGAGGAAGAAAGAGAAGAAGAAAAAGAGGAAGAAAGAGAAGAAGAAAAAGAAAGAAAAAAAATAAAAAGAAGAAGAAGAATGAACAACAACAGCAAAACGAAGAGAAAGAAAAAGAGAAAGACCAAGATGAAGAAAGAGAGGGGTTAGGGGTTGCATCCACCGGCGAGAACCCTGGCGGCACTGCGGCTCCGCGTGACATCCTGAAGTCAAGGTGGACACGAGATGTCCCGCTCGACCATGAAGGATGTTGCTGGGGTTAGTCACGCAGGCCACGGTGTTCCCGGTCATATTTTTTTTTTCATCATTTGTGCTCTTCCAACCGATATGTGGTTGGATGACTGGGTGGCTGTCGTTTCACCTTTAGCATGGCTGCGTTTTTCTATCATGTGTCTTTGCATAAGTGTGTGTGTGTGTGTGTGTGTGTGTGTGTGTGTGTGTGTGTGTGTGTGTGTGTGTGTGTGTGTGTGTGTGTGTGTGTGTGTGTGTGTGTGTGTGTGTCTGCGTCCGTGTGTTAGTGTTTGCGAGTGGTGTTGTCCCCCCATCTCCTCCTCCATCTATCCTCAACTCCCAACAGCACCTAACAATATCATGAAGTGGAGAGCGTCCTTGGCCTAGTCACCTCGACACACCGCCCTCCGACGCTGCATGAGTTTGCTAAGTACACCAAACACAGCCGTGATTCCGATAACACTGCTTTGCGATCCGATTACAGTAGTCATTATTGCGTATCTCGCGCCACGTGCACGATGCATTGTTTCCGTTACATTCCTCGTCCCTGCTTCCTCCGCCATAATATCAGGTGTTTACCTTGCACGATTTCTGCTTTGTCGGGTGATATACGAGCAGCAGTCACAACACTACTACGACTGCGAGCGGGCGTCAGCAAAGCAGCGCAGCAAGGCGTGAGTGGTACGAAAGCAGCTGGAGGTATGGCTCAGGAGGTGCTGACGCTACGCTGACGAGGGGCGGCTCTGTTGTTTCATTAGGAGGCCCTTCCCTGGAGCCAGGTCAAACGCCAAGGAAACACAATCATCTAGGATGTATTGTCTACGGAACCCGTGTCTAGCCCTCTGGCCAGGGTCACGGACACTCAATAAGCCCTGGGATGTTACGATGACATGGTGACACAAGGGTATAAAAGGGTCACGGTGACCCCGGATTCTGGCTGGACGATGCTTCTCGTCGGCGACGGTACATCCGCGTGAGCGCTTTGTACTGCTAACTTCCTGTTTTGGCAACAAAGGCCTGGCTAGGATGAACAATGCTAACGCGCTATATTTATCACTTCTATATCACGTCACATTTACTTTTCATCATACCCGAAATTTATATTACGCCTATGCTTGTAGACGAGTCGGTTTGACTGAGGTTTACTATTCAACAAGTTGTGCTAATATGATATATTTCTACTTTTATCTTCCTAGTACTCGTGTTATTTATGATTTGTCTTCTAGTCTCTACTTATTCAGGAGTGCACTTACTGTTACCGTACTAATGACTATTGGCCACTCATCAACAGCTTTCAATGGGTCTATGATACGTATATTGCTTTCGTGTCATGGCAGATTCGCTTCCCTTCCTAGTCCCAAGGTTGTCTGTCATGTTACTCGCGCACAAATGTGACCTCCGGATGATTGAATGCATGTAGCTGGCGGGTTGTTTACCTGTTTGCACGGTTCACGCTGGCTTATGAACAAGAATAACATCAGCAACATAGTTACAAGGACTGAAAGGAAATAAACAGTGGTGCGATTTATCTCAGTCCAAGCGAGTAGTCTTGTTCAGGCATTCAAGAATATATTGCATCGGGTCCTAGGAAAAATTAGTAGAAGGCAAGGCACATTTTCGACTTACACATAAAAGCCTTCTTTTCCACAAAGCTTTTTATTTCCTCCATCATTCTCAACTGTTCATTTCGTAGCCATAACACCTCTATCAGTCACATGAAGTGGACAGCGCAATGCTCGTAAATGTGTCATAATTTTGATCAGACTATGTCAGCATGCCAAGCATATGAGAGCATATCTCTGTCAGTGACAGTGATTTCCAGATGTGGGCGAAAGTCTGATTAGAAGTGGCCAGCAAGGGCGTTTATACTGCACACCACTGCCTTGAAATCTGTACAGCCATGGTATAGAGCGAAGTCAGAAACTGCATGGCGTGAATGGGGTCGGTGGAAATGTGTATTGCAGAAGCGTGTGGTTTTGTGAAGAAAAGTGTCTGGAGAATTTACGAAGCGAGGGAGTGCACATGACTATCAAGGCGTGAAAGGCTCGTGTGGGGGTTATGCAAAAGGGGAAAAAAGGACATGACAGTGCATGTGCTCAGTGATTGAGTGTGATATTGTGGGTTAATTGGAACTATTAACTGAAAGGCATACGTAAGGGGGATGATGTGCAGGGGAGGTCTGAAAGCTTGGAGAAAGAGAGAACTGTAGAGAGGCTATAGAGGCACGAGACGAGCTTCTGTGCTCACAATTTAATGGGATAAGGTCACGCTGCACAGTAATCTTTGGCAAAAAAATTGCTTGTAAAGCACAATAAGAGAAAGGGAAAACTAACGTGAGGAGAAGAAAAGGAAGAGAGAAAAGAACGATCAGGTTGTTTTCCGGCGGGCGTCACACACTCACAAGGGGAGGCGCCCACGGCCTGCACCCCGGGAGCCCGGCCCCGGGAGGAATAGCGCCCCCCGCCCCCCCCTGCCGTCCTCGCCGCCGCAAGAAACTCTGCTGGGTGAATGCCTCGAGCTCAACTTTACGACAATGAGGCATTCAACTCTCCTGGCGTTTGTACAACCCCGGAAGG
>BOPN01001355.1:62500-65000 GCA_017312705.2 Penaeus japonicus
TGCATGTCCCACCGCGGTCTCTGCAACCACATATACACACCAACGAACGCGGTCTCTCGGTTTTCATGTATTTTCTTCTCTTTGGCGATGTTTTTCTTCTCCTTCTTCTGGACTTTCTTTCTTCGGTGTGTCTTATTCTCTCCTGTTCGAGAACACTCTCTGTTTGTAGATCTCTCTCTCTCTCTCTCTCTCTTTCATATCTCCCCTCCCTTTCTCTCTCTCTCTCTCTCTCTCTCTCTCTCTCTCTCTCTCTCTCTCTCTCTCTCTCTCTCTCTCTCTCTCTCTCTCTCTCTCTCTCTCTCTCCCTTCCTATGCTCACTCTCTCTCGCTTCCTCTGCAGTTAAAGCAGTTTAATGGAAACGCCAGGATATGCTATTTGTCAGATAGACAAATAACAGTGATAGGGAAGACAGCTAGACAGGCAGCCAGACAGCCGCACGGCAGAGCCAGATGGGCGTTGCGGCGAGCACTTGCTGTCAGTAACTGTGCAAGCAATCATTGTAATTGGTCCTAACTGGAGCTCGGTTATGAGTGGCCAGTCACCTAATGGCCGACCTCACCTCCCGCCAATGGTAGCCACTCAGGGGACATCCTCTTCGAGAAATGAATCTGTAGGTCGAACTCCACGGAGGGAGAGAAGAAACTCGTAGAGAGATGAAGTGGATCAACTGTAGGGGAGGGAGGGGGAGGGGGGCTAGGGAGGTGGGGAGGAGGGGAAGGGGTGTTGGGGATCAAGCACGCAAGTTTTGTGCCAGATGAGGACTGATCGTTCAATGATAAGCGTGATCTCCGACTCCAATGACGGTGGGTCAAACTACACACACAAACACACACACACATACACACACACACACACACACACACACACACTCACACATTCCCATGCACACCATAGTCTGGTCTCCCGGTACCGTAAAGGAATAAAAATGTCTCAGAAGCGCCAAAGACGCATAAAGAACAAGGAAGTCTATACTTGACTGCACTCGTGATGACAGAACAAGGATCTTCGCGAGGAAAATGGCAAACCTGCATTTCGAAAACCACAAAAATACGCACTACCGGAAATGACACAGACACCAACGATTAAAAAATAATTCATATGAAAGAGACCGTAAAAGGACGTTGCTAACAGGCTCGTAACCAGCGCCTTCGTGACGCTGGATTGAGAACTGAGAATATGTAGGTATTACGTCAACAACTGAATCGGACAGCAGGGATGGCACGCTGAGACAGGCATCTGAGCTCGAGGAATAACAAACCACACACATACACAGAGACACACACACACACACACACACACACACACACACAAGCACACACACTCTCTCTCTCTCTCTCTCTCTCTCTCTCTCTCTCTCTCTCTCTCTCTCTCTCTCTCTCTCTCTCTCTCTCTCTCTCTCTCTCTCTCTCTCTCTCTCAGGCGGGCCCCAAGCACTGTGACAAACGATCGTTCCTACAGACAGACACGAAGACGGGGCCAGACATACATCTCCCGGTCAACATGGAGCACATTAGGACCTGATCGGGGGCCGGATAAGCGATAATGGCCGGATCACGACGATATTCATCTGATGGCCACATTTATAGGGGAATAAACTGTAAGCCAAACAGGGCAGGATATATTTAAGTGATGTAATCTCTCGCGGAACAATTAGTAGTGGTTAACTTGACGACACTCAACAAGGCAATTTAGCATCTCGTGACGTAGGCGCTTCCTGATGGGCAGGTTCTGATGAGGAGGTTCTGATGGGGAGGTTCTGACGGGGAGGTTCTGATGGGGAGGTTCTGACGGGGAGGTTCTGATTGGCGAAAGGACGCGTACGCCGCCTCGTCATTCCCTTCCTTAATTTGCCTGAGTGATGGCCGTCGTTCTCGGTTTTACTGGCGCTCAGGTACGCAATCAGACGTGCGTTCGACAAGGACAAAGGAGAAACAGAGGGCGGGGAGAAATAGATAGAGATGGGGACGAATAGAAGAAGATAGGAGAGGAGAAGGAAAAGAAAAGGAAGAAAAGTAGAGGGGGAAATGTGTGTATGTGTTGTGCGTGCGTGTATATATATATGTACATGCGCCCTTGTGTGTGTCTGTGTGTATTAAGAAGCAAACATTTGGCAAGGTATTCCCCGAAATCATCCAGAAACGACCGGAAATTATCCATGTTTGCCAACCCCCCTATCCCCCCCCCACCCCCCCTTCTACTTCCCGCATCCCCACCGTTCCCTAAGACACCCCCTCCCTCATTCAGACTTCACACTCCCCCTCTCCTTGGCTGTATGATGATACGTCAGTAATACACGCAAACAGAGCGACCGATGTTTGCCTTACTTATCCACGCAGTCACTGACCTCGTATACAAAGGTCCAAGGACAAGACGAGTGACGTGACCTCTCCTTGCTTGTCGCTTCGGTGAGCTCTAAATCTCGGCTTTGGCTTCTATAAAGTCACTCATGCTTATTGATTCATTCCCCCCAATCCGGTGCCTTCTGCCCTCGCCTCTTCC
>BOPN01001355.1:77500-80000 GCA_017312705.2 Penaeus japonicus
TCCAGATGATGTATCTAGTCCAATATATCTTTAGAATTAACGTATAAACATACAATTAACACCGATTTCAGCGGGAAGGTAAACAATAAAACGACATCAGCCATAGGGACAGTATGGCAACACACCCATCGAGCAATGCCCTGCAAAATACCCTCGATGATACGCATCAGCAGCATATGCTTACATGAACGTTGTGCGCGCCACATGCCTAGTCTTACCGTGAGAACTGAAGTGTGTTGAATGGATAGAAATTATAGGTATGTCTGTTGTATATGCCCTGCAAGGGGATCGTTCTCGAAGAGGCTAAGTCTCTGCCTAAACACACTACTCTCTCCCTCCCTTTCTCTCTCGTATATGCAAATACAGACAAACAACCAAACGGACACGGATACACACACACACGCACTCACACGCACACACACACACACACACACACTTATTGGTAAATGAATGGCCTGTAGTTGTAATTCTCATATAATCTAAGATCGTCAGCTTAACTTGACGTCTTTAACAGCAAGACTATCCAAACCTATTCGCATCACTCCAGCTCTAGGCAATGTCACCCCACAGAAGCACACCTCACCCCGCCAGTACCCCATAAAGCAAAATAACCGAAGTAGACAAAGAGTTGATTGCAACAGGACGCAGGAAATGATACAAATTCCCCGCAATAATTACCCATCCTTATAAACAAAACAGAACACAAACCAAAGAAATATTCGAACAAATAAAGACATTAAGCACCACCATTACAGAGCTGAACACTGAACACCAAACCACAAATTAGTCAAACTTCCTGAACACAAGGGACCATAAAATCAACAATACCCAATCATGACGTACAATGCAAGCATTCTCTTCTCTTGCACTAATCCTTCCTTCTTTCGTTGATCAATGCCTGCTAACAAAACAAGCGCTACACCTTCTCTTGATCAATATAATACTCTACTACTGTGTTGACTATAGGCGAACAAAACTTTGAACCACCAGTATCGAATCATTGCATCACAGTGTGACACTGGCTACACAACCCCCCCTTATTTGCATCGATAAACACATATTCTCTTGAAAAAAGAGAGACACAGAAGAAAAAAATACATTTCCGAATGCCATACCAAATGCTGTTCTGTTTATCAGTATGATAGAACGTTTACGTCATTTCTAAGTTGAGGGCACAGTGGTTATTCAAAAGCATATATATATATATATATATATATATATATATATATATATATATATATATATTCTGAATAGTCTTTCTTCACTCTGTAGCCCGCATCCATCCCGAGTCTAATACAGTAAAGCATAAGAGAAATCGAATTGCCCGAAGCACTTGAAATCCGCATACTTTAAAACTGCGAACCAAGATTTATTGGATCCATAAATATCATTTTGGTGCTACCGCCATATTTTCCATACGCGAACGCACAGAAGCACGCACAATCTCTCTCTTTCTCTATTTGCATGTCTGTCTAACACACACATACACACACACACACACACTCTCTCTCTCTCTCTCTCTCTCTCTCTCTCTCTCTCTCTCTCTCTCTCTCTCTCTCTCTCTCTCTCTCTCTCTCTCTCTCTCTCTCTTTCTCCCTTGTCCTGTCTCCTAACCCCCTCACTCCCTCCCCCTCTCTCCCTCTCCCCTCTCTCCCTCTCCCCTCCCTCCCATCCCCCTCTTTCAATTCCCCCTCTCTTCTACCCCCTCTTTCCCTTCCCCCTCTCTCCTACCCCCCATCTTTCCATTCCCCTTCCCTCTCATTCCCCTCTCCCTTTCTCCTATCTTTCCCTTCCCCCTCTCTCCCACCCCCCTCTTTCCCTTCCCCCTCTCTCCTTTCCCCTTCTCTCTCTTCCCCCCCTCTCTCTCCTACCCCCTCTTTCCCTTCCCTCTCTCTTCTACCCCCTCTCCCCTTCCCTCTCTTTCAATCCCCCTTATTCCCATCCCCCTCTCTCCTATCCCCCTCTTTCCCTTCCCTCTCTCTTCTACCCCCTCTTTCCCTCCGCCCTCTCCCTTCCCCTCTCTTTCCTTTCCCCCTTTCTCCCTCCCTCTCTCTCTCTCCTAACCCCCTCTCCTCCTTCCCCTCTTTCCCTTCCCCTTTCTCCTATCCCCCTCTCTCTCCTACCCCCTCCCCCTCCCATCCCCCTCTTTCTTACCCCTATCTCCTTTCCCCTTCGCTCCCTTTCCCCTTCTCTTTCCATTCCCCCTCTCTCCTACCCCCCCTCTTTCTCTTTCCCCTCCTCCCATCCCCCCTCCCTCCTTCCCCCCTCTCCCTACCCCTCTTTTCTCTTTACCTCCCTCCATCCCTCACCTTCCCCCTCTCTCTTCCCCCTTCTCTCTCCTTCCCCCTTCTCTTTCCCTTCCCCCTTTCTCCCATCCCCCTCTTTCCCTTCCCTCTCCCTCCCCTCCCCCTCTCCCTCTCATCCGCACCCACGTCACGATACACGCAGGCAGACAGGAATTCCCGGAAAGCCGGAGACCTTTCCTCGAACGACCGAATAA
>BOPN01001355.1:105000-106805 GCA_017312705.2 Penaeus japonicus
ATTAAATAATGATAAGTATTATCATTATCATTATTATGATGATCATAATAACAATATTAACAATAAAAACAACAACACTAATAATACGGCTACTACTAACATTTCTAATAATAATAATAATAATAATAATGATAACAGTAATATTAATGATGATGATAATAATGAGATAGAGTAGAATACCAAAATTTGTTTGAATTTTACTGAAGAAGAACAACAACAACAATAACAGAAACAACAGTAACAGATCTAATATCAACAAGAGTGTTGATGATATTAACAACAAGAAAATAATCATGAACCTGGTAAATGATGATACTACTGCTATTAACAGCAATGCTGATAATAATTTTAATGATGAATAAATTGTTCGTAATAATATTATTGCTCGTATGATAATGGTGATGCTAAAAATAAAGAAAAGTAAAGAAAGATAAATACTATTATCAGTACCAAAGTAACATAGTAACGTATTGATATCAAAGGTAATTCATAGCAATCATAACAGTGATGATAATAATAATGATAATGAGAACACAGTGAAAGTCACAGTAAAGATGACCATAGGAACAACAACCAAAAACAACAATAATGATGACCATAATAATAATTCATATTCATATCATCACAACCATAGCTGTTTTGCCACAGTTAATTATCATTACAAATCATTATCAGTATTAGACTCATTCAAATACCCTTCATACTGGCAAATGGTATGAGTAACCGAACACATTGCAATTTATATTTACATCTGAGAGCATACAAAGAAGAACGTAATAATTGGAGAAATTATATCATAAGTAGGATGATTTTTGTTCTGGTAATGATGATGACAAAGGTAAAAGAGAGCGAGAGGAAAAAAGAACTGGAATCATAATAGATGATAACAACAGGAAGAGGATTATAAACAAGAAAAAAATATAGCAGTGTGAAAAGACGGATATCAAGAAAAGGAATAGGAATCCGAACAAATAGATGAATAAATAATGATAACAGAGATGATGACAGAATTAGTATCATAATGATGGTAATAATAAAGCAATAACAATAATTCTAATAGCAATAATGGTAATGTATAAAATAATGATAATAACAGAATCAATAACAGTAACCAACAAACTTTGTACAGCCAAAAATAAATAAAAATGATCAAAGATCATTATAGATAAAATTATAATATCACGATCCTCATAATTACATCAAAGACAGTAAAGAAAATACATAATCATAAAATAGAGTAAAAACACGCCAACAACAAGAATCCAGAGTGACTGCGCTGACCACGTGGTCCTGAGAGCCGAAGGAGAGAGAGGGAGAGCGCGAGGAGGGAAGGACCGACCCGGCGGCCAATCCAGAGCAGTCGTGGAACCAAAGGGTAAGCGCTGGTGGCTCGACTGCCTCCGTGTCTCGCCAACCGTGGAATGCATGCAGTGCTTGATCGTCGGAAGAAAGGCTTCGATTCTGCCCATTCAAAAGGCCGAGACATCGAATGCTCACTCGAGACAATGGGACATGGGTTAGAAGTGAGGTACTGACATGAAGCCATCCTCTACGACCCATGCCCTTTGAATCCATGCAGCTATCGCGACAAACTTGGAGACTCGTACTTTTGAATGTTAATGGAATGTTTTGTGATGACAAACACACACAGACACACACATAAATATATATGTGGTGAGAGAAAGAGAGATAGTCTGATTGATAAATGTATAGATATGTACATGAATGCATCCATGGGTGTATATTTTATTCTGCTTATTTGAAGAACGAAATATAGTAAATCAAGTTTAGAAGATCTCTTTATA
>BOPN01001355.1:164670-177170 GCA_017312705.2 Penaeus japonicus
CATTTCTTTTTGCCGAGTTTCAGCCTACCCCACGCGTGTCTCCCCCCCCCCCCCCCACCCTGGTTATTGTTTGCTCCGTCAACTTTCTGCTTTGGAGAAGAGAGAGAAAAAAAGAAATATCCGATAATCCGGAAAAGCCATAGCCTCTCCAGGACCTTACACGAAAGCTATTTTATTGAGAGGAACAAATTAAAGTAGCAGCGTGCAGTTGACTGTCATGCACAGAGGAAGTGCGAGAGACAAAGCGAGGACTGGAGTGGTCCACCAAGTCAGGCAACCACTCAGCCCAAGTGAAGAACACGTCTACGCGGCTCTCATGCACAACAAAACAATTTTGGCAAACAAAACCCCGCTACAGTACACATGACTCACACACACATGCTGGAGCCCTGCATGATAGCTGAGTCATGATACCAAATGACAGAAAGAGGAGCAGAAATGCGCAAATGATGAATGAGAGAATAGAAAGCAGGAGAGAGAGAAAGAGCAGACAAAGAAAGAAAGAAAAAAAAGAAGGAGCAGAGAAGATGCAGAGAGAAAGAGAGAGAGAGAGGGGAGAGAGAATCAGTCTGAATGAACAAAATTTTGTATAATTAAGGAATCTATAAAAAAAAAGACAAAATAAATAATACACACTATACACATCTATTGTCCAATCTCTGTCAACATACAGCGAAAACGACTCAGCAAAACAAGCCGAGGAACTTATTCTGTTCAGTGTTCTCGTTCCTCTCATCCGTCAACGAAGCACGGAATGTTCGCTATACAGAGCACACGGGGCTGAGGTTGCGTCACAGTGTGCTACGTCAGATCGCATGCCAGTCATCACTCGTGTATGAGAGAGATTTAGACGTAGGTCAGCATGAGAGCGTATGACGAGGGGAGAAGGAAGAGGAGAGGCAGATGGGGGGGGGGGGGTAGACGGAGGGGAGCTTCACAGAAGGCAAATTGTTGGGCAAGTCGGCAGGTACGCAGGCTAGGTGCCCGGGAATGGGTCTGGCGGTCGGCAGCAGTAACGGACGCGCGCATGATGGTTCAATCGCAAGATCATGATTTGCATGTTAACCCCTTCTCCCCACCCCATCCTCTCTCTCTCTTTCTCTCTCTCTCCCTCTCTCTGCCACATACTAGTTCTTTCTCTATCTATTCAACTTCCTCTCTCTAGCCTTGCAAACCAGCCGACCCTCTTTATCCTTGTCTCTCTGGTCTACTGATCCGATCACGTCCTGTCTGGCGTAGGTGTATAGTGTGCCTAGATCTACCTTCATAAAAGCTTTGACTTTGTTCGAGGTGCAATAGATCTCCATGACATGCACCAAGCAAATGAATAAAAGTCACAAAACACACTCAACGGTCATGGTGACGTCATGCACAAGATCCCCGCTGATTGGCCCGCAAGAGCGAGTCGGCCGTGCAGCGCCAACATTTGAACTAGGAACTGTTGCAGGTCGACCGGATAGGCGGCGGCGGCGGCGGCTGTGCGGCGGGAGTGTCATTTGTCCTTTCGACTTTTTTTCCTTCTTCCTTTCTCTATGTACTTCTGCATCGGTCGCACTTACACTTACGAGATCCACATCGTTCCGTAATTCGTTCTCGGTGATTAAGAAACGAACTTTGACTTTAACCTCGCGTGACGGATGTACAAAACCGTTTAATTAATATGAATGATAACTATATGTTGAGCGTCATTACAGAGCGCAACTCTCCCGCACTCTTTGTGATGACATTCTGTCTCTGACACAATATTGGTGTCCATATTACATCTCGGCTCTTTTGTTTAACGGCTTTCAAGTATTCAGCTTGAACACGTGTTTCAAACTTGCATTCAACACGACACTTCAAATTCAACCGTGGCTGGCCGACCTCCCAGGACGGAAACTTTACAGACATACAGTCACCCAAAAGGCATTCTTACTCTAAGCCTAGCAGATGCCAAGATGCACAATTGCAGACCTGTGAGCGGGATTAGCAGGAAAGTTACAGTGATTCAGTTCCAAGATTTCGCTTTGACGTAACATTTCTAGGAGCAGAACAACCTACAAGCATACCGGTTGAATACATATGACGATTTCAAATGTACATGCACACACACACACACACACACACACACACACACACACATATATATATATATATATATATATATATATATATATATGTACATATATATATACATATATATACACATAGATGTATATACATATATATACGTATATATGTATATATATACATATATATATATAAATATATACATATACACACTGAACACATACACGCAGGCATAGATAGATAGATATAGATATTTAGATATATTTACACACACTCATACATACAAACATATAAATATATAAATAAATAGATACACACACAAGCACATACACACAAGCACACGCATAAATCTCTCTTTCTCTATCTTTGTCTTTCTTACTCTATATATCTATCTATCTATATGCACACACACATATATTATATTATATATATATATATATATATATATATATATATATATATATATATATATATATATATATATATATATATATATATATATATATATATATATGTGTGTGTGTGTGTATGTACACACACATATATATGTGTGTATATATACATATATACATACATACATACACACACACTTAATATATAAGTATATATATATAAACATATTTATATGCATATGTATATACATATACATACATATACATATACAAACACAAGCAAACAGAATCTGTCTTAAATGACAATAAAAATTCATCCGTATGTAAGACCATCAATAATATAATAGTATTTGTCCTGCGTTATTTCAGGAACCAAAGGATTCATAAGGACATAAAAAGATAAGGAATGAGGGTAATCTGGCCATAAACCAATATCATCACTTTATATTTTCATTATTCCCCGTCACGAAGATTAGGCCAAACATTTTCTGGACGTAAGTCATACCACGAGGAGCTCGGGTCGCGAGGTCAGGGGGTCATGAGACTGAGAAAGAATCTATAGCTGGTCAGCTCGCTGCTGAGATGTTATCTGAGTTTATGTTTTCTTTTATTGGTCCATATGGTGTTTTGACGCTAAAGACTGGTTACTCTCTGTCAATCTATTCCACACACACACGCACACACACACACACACACACACACACACACACACACACACACACACACACACGCTCAGGCACACACACTTTCATGTTTTTTTTATTCATGCATTTTAGAATAATAGCTATTTACATGATCGGTGTATACGTAGAACGGCCGAGCCTGCTCCTGACAGATATTCTTGTGGACCGCTCTTGCGAATATCCAATTTATTTGATATTCTTAGCCATTCTTGCCCGGAAAATTACTTGTATTTCAAAGGTTTCATATGCTAATTCACAATACATCTCTCTATAATTAGGTTGCGCCGCTTGTTTGGTTCAGTACACAAGGCAACGAATTGGGCTGATGATTCCTATCCACTTAGTACGAACCTTAATTACTCACATGTGATTTTCTTTGTTATAGTCATCACACACACACACATACACACATCTATGCATGTATACTTACATCAGTTCAATGATATAAATTCATAGTGATGAGCATACATTACATTCACCACACATATTCTGTGTAAGTGCGAGACGGCGTACATTCCGGGAGCTTCAAGTCAGTTACAACGCACGTGGGGTGAGGCTCCCGTGCCATCTCTCGAGACACGTAAACGTATCTTCATACACATCACGTGGCCTCGAATGATGGGCTAAATGTGTAGACTAATGCAAGGGAGTCTCTAACCGTCTTGTCACGGCAGATGTGCAGGAGAGATTGATATATGTATAGACACAGAGACAAAAGTGAGAAAAACAGAGAATGTGTGTGTGTGTATATATATATGTATATATATATATATATATGTATATATGGACATACACATATATGCACATATATATACACACACATACATACATACGCACACACACATACATATATATTTGTAGACATTAAGAAAAGGAAATACAACTAATGACAAATACCAGTTAAATGTTTCGTGAATTACTGCGTGCAGGCAATTACAACAAGAAGGCAAGTAAAAGGAAGAAACAAAAATACGAAGCAGACAAAACATTCGACTAACATAACAAACTATCTTCTTTTATTTCGCTATATTTTGTTTCATCATACTGAAGAACGTATTCCACAAATCAAGTTTTATCTGAGCGAAAACACCGGCGATGCTAACCACTAACCTTACTATCACTACATAAATATAACGAAATGCCAGTAAATACGGAGAATAAAGGGGGCGGGGATGAGTAATGGCGGCGTCTGAAAATAGCAACGACGAACTAGCATCCTACAAGCTCCCCTCACATACCGCCATTCCCCACTACCAAGAATCCCATTAGCTTAAGTAGTTGCCTAACTTCGGAATACTCGTTGTCTTGCATAACATTCTACAGTTGCATATATTATCTCTTCCTTTTATCTGCATTCTCCTACTGCAGTTCCTAGTTCGTGTTCCTCTCCAGTCTTCCTGGTACCCAGAACCTCTTGTCCTGATTCCACTGATCTCTGATACCTTCTTCCTACGAGATGGGCCTGTAAATCTTTGTACTACTTACTGACCGGCAATACACATGGCGATTAGTTTATCGTGCTTTGGCTTGTCCTAAAGCACTCTGGTTCATTTTATCCTGGTTGGCTAAGCATGTGCATCTACCGGTATTTGTCTTATTGAAGTTGGCCACTCCTATCGTGAATTTTCTGACTATTAGAGCAATTCCATTGTGACGTTCATCATCGGTAGCATAGATCCTGCCCTAAAAAAAAATCGTTGATTTACATCCTGGTAAGTCATATGCCTTTAAGACAATAGGATCTGCTGATCCTTCTACGTAATTTAGAGTCCTGTTAACGCATCATGACCATTCCCTCATTACAGGCAGGACGCAAGATGCCTGATTTTAATCTCCCAAAACTTCATTCACAACTTCAGCCCCTTGTTCGGTCTACGTGGTATTCATAATGACACTTATACGGTTTTTTACAATTCCCATATCAATTTAATTTGAGCCAGAAGACTTGAGTGGTTTTCAGCATCTTGGAATGCAAGACCCACTCATAATTATTGACATTCTATATGACTTCCCACTGCCCACCTGCTGAACTCCTCCATGACCTTCCGTAATGCTATTAGCCTGTTCCGGCATTTGTTGCCATGCCTTATTCGTTTTCCTGCTTTGATACACTAGATCATAGGTGGCATATCTGCGGTTTCCATTTCGAACGACGATGTGCATTTTTTATTCTTTCATACACTTTTTAAAAATAAATACTTGCTGCGCTCACTTCTCGTTCCCCTGACACAATGCCGACCAAACTTAGCTAAAGATATACATGCTAGAGAGAGAGAGAGAGAAAAGAAAGAGAGAATAGAAGAGATAGACAATAGATAGAGAATTACATGATCAAATCTTTAGGGCGCCGACACATGAAAGCAAGCAACAGGTCCTGTGGTCTCTTACACACTGGCATCACTCTCTCAAGAGGAAAAAAAAGGAGAGAAAAAAATAGAAGAAAAAATCTAACGATCCGCCAACCGGATGCTGTCATGCTGTAACCGTCTGCCTCAACTTTTTTCCTCTTTGTTTACTTGCTTTTACATTTCTCTTTCGTTCTCGATTTCTCTTTTTTTCCCCTAGACTTCTGAATTTCCACACGCCATCAAGTCTGAGAAACAGAGCAGATGCCTGTGGACATGATTCTCATAACAATGACAACAATTACATTTGCCGCCGCCGCTGCGGATGGCCTCTCTAGAGGTTGGTGGTGTCTAGGAGAATATGAAGTAATAAAATTCAAACATGTTGCCAGGTTGGCGGGACACGGCCCCGCCCCCACAACGGTCGCAGGCAAGCGGCAGGCCCGTCAAAAACACCTTTGCTCGCTCCTTTTTCCATTTTAGATTCCGTGCAGCTTAAGGTCCGGTAATGTGTGTTGATGCTAAGGTGGTACAAGCTATCTAATGATTATCTAGTCGGTTGAGAACAGCTGCGTTTGGAATTTTAAACAGCTCGCATTCAAGAGGCGGTTAAATAATTAAAGCGAGTCTATAATGCTCTTCTTAACTTCCAAGCAGTCTTGAAAGAAGCAAATGCCAGACCGTGCGCTAATAGATATGACAACCGCGAACGTCTTCGTACTTCATGCCATTAAGCTTTTATTAGCAACAGGGACAATTAATCAACGGGAAAGGTAATGAAACAAGAGTGAAATACTGCGTGGCAAATGCCCAAGGTTTAGCTTTGATACTGATTATAAATTTCATCGCCTTACTTCGCCTTGATGCCTGAGAGAATACCGAGTCGAAGGGATGATTGAATACAAATCCTACAGCATTCTACAGATGGGCATGCAAGGTCGGGCCGTAAGACACACGAGGCAACTGTAAGCGTAGTAAGTCAATTTTAGAATACTCAGACTAGGTGTCTGAAGCTCTTCAGAAATTATGTGGCTTTCTGTAACCGAGATCATTAAAATCAACCAATCCCTAGTTGACTTAATATTAGTTTGTATGAGTGTATATGGGTTGATATGTATATGTATATACATGTGTCTATACACACACACATATATATATAAATATATAATAATAATAATAATAATAACAGCGACTCACCCAGGGGTAGCATGTGATACATGAATATAATACGTATTCGTGCGTTATATATACGCATACATACATACATACATATACATACATATATGTATATATATACATATATATAGATAGATGTAAATGTATATATATACACATATATGTATATGTATATATATACACATATATCTATATATCTATATATATGTGTGTGTGTATATATAGATATACATGCATATACGAGAGAGAGAGTACCAATCACTAGAAAGAAGATAAGTTAAAAACAAAATATCTTTATTCCAAGGGGACACAGAATAAGAGAAAAATCGTGATATTATTAATCCTTATGTGGCCATTGGCATTATCCTCACTGAATATGTTACCTCAACAAACCTCAGGTTCATGAGATCCTCCCCGAAAGTAATGAATGCAGATCCTAGATGTATACGGGGTACTGAGTGCCTCTTGTATGCCCGAAAATCTAATTTGAATGGTTCATTTCTATATATCACTTCATTCGAGTAAGCACTGATACGCTTTGGACATCGTCTGCAAATAGCAAGATAAGAAATCGTGTTTTTTCAGATTATTTATTCCAATGAAAAAGAGGGAGGGGGGTCTTCGGAATGTTCAATTACATTTTCTACCATCAACTGTAGATAATATACTTTGTTGCAATATGAAATAGTTCTTGGGTTAAAACCGCAATTTCCTACCTTGTTTAACGAAGAAAAATCAGAGTTCTTTCCTCTATAAAAAGCTGATGTGAGTGACAAATCATCTAAATTTATCAGAAGATAATTATGCACGCACCTCAAACACACACTAGTTTTCCTTCGATTTTTTTTATTCGATAACGATGTTCTATTCTGAACACACAACCCGTGCCTACGGAAGGTTAGTCAGAATAAAACAGCTCTAATTTTCAGCAGTTTTCTTTATTTTTATCTTGTAATGCGTAAATCGCGCCTCATAATGTATACATTTTTTTTCCATACGACCACAAGATTATTCCATGACCAGGCCGATACAACAGTTCTGATCTCCAGGCTACATAATTTATCACCATTCAGCACACACGTCAAGAATGACCGTTGCGACCGTTGTCTTCTCTCGACCAATTACTGTTCTGTTTGTATGATTTTGAAAATGTAACGCTTTTACCAGTAATATATAAATACGCTCACTAATATATATATATATATATATATATATATATATATATATATATATATCATAAACACATTTGTATGCATATACTTGTATACATGCAAAGAATGACACAAATGAACACATACACACATAGATCACTGTGCGTGCACAACCACTTTAGTAGGTCTTCAAACAATCCTTAATTACAAAATGAATGTTTATGGTAATACAATACAACAGAAGACAAACATACAATACATATATTAACATGAAATTGCGAATGAAATGCATAACGCTAGAGGAAAAAAAGTAATACAAATATAGCACACGACAAAGGTGAATAATATCTGGTCCACCAATAAGGCCTAAAGGAAATCGTAGTCATTCAGTCCTATGTCTTGTGGGATTGCTACAATTTTCCTTAAGATTCGTTGTTTCTCTACATCATTCCGGTATCGTATTGGCCTTTACAGCTACGGTACATCATCCTGTACTCTCGGCCCTTTGTAGTCTCGAGTTCTCTGTGCTGTATACAATTAAACGTATAAGAAAAGGGGTAGTTCCCTAAAACAGAGTGAGGACACTGACCTGATGCACAGCAGGTAATGCGTGTGCGTGTCAGGTCTCAAACTTCATCTGTAATCTTATCAACTGCCAAGGCATCGATATCTGGATTTTGATCAGAAGGCTTTGTTGATTTTAATTCTTTTTTGTTTTCTATTCTCGCCAATTGCCCACATTGATGAGACGAAAGAGGGATCGAAGTAGAGAGCGAGAGAGAGGGGAAGAGAAGGAGAGGGAGAAGGAAAGGGAGAGAGAAACAGAGAGAGAGAGAGAGAGAATCAACAGTGATGTCCTTGTCTCACCTACAAGCACTCTATTGACTCGAAAAGCACCACCACCACCTCTTTGTATTTAAGATCCCTTCCGGCACCGTAGTGCGGCTCATTATGCAAGTCTTCCGGGCGACTCGAACCTTTGTTTGCTTCACCTGCCGAACTTCCGCCGCTCTTTTGTTTATGCGGCCACATCACACCTCATTTGTTTGTCTTGTTTGGTAATGACATTTTTTAATTATGTTTCTTTTACGTTCCTTTTCAAAGAAAATATATTATTTTTTAATTATTCGTAGGAAAATAAATTCGCACGCCTTTCTTTTTCTTTCTTTGTTTCCATTTTGGTTTATTCTTGAGCTTCATAATCATTCCATCCTAAGCAAGACTGACGCGTCCACGGCCGAAGCGAACAAAAGAAAACACTATGCATAAAGGACAACAGACCTTGATTTTCACTCTCAAATAAAAAAAACATATATTTTAGTGTTATTTAAGTTCGAAGAAGTGAAATGATTTAGCAATTCAAGGACCAACTGTGAAGATACGTTAGGTGATACTTTAGCTTGATTTTTGTGGACTGTTGCTAATGTTAGACGCCTTCTGTCTCGGTTAGCCAGTCCCTAGACAATACACTTCACATATTCGCAGTGCCAAGGAGTAACATGTAATATGTGTGAGTGTGTTCTGGCAGATGCATTAATGACAAGTTGTAATAAAGGTATTTAAAATTTGACTCATTATCTACGGTTTACAAAATCCGTATTTCATTTTCTCGATATGTCAGCCTCTACTACGGAAATTCGAAAATAAAGTACAGGAATATCGATTTTTAATATTAATAGAGCTGATACTTAAAAGGTAATCATAGACATGCTGTGATACGAATAATCCAAAGTAATTATGAAAGCATGTGCGAAAGTTTGTACAATGGAGTTCCTGAAGTTAAAACCTCCCGATTTGTTATATATATATATATATATATATATATATATATATATATATATATATATATATATATATATAGTATGTGTGTGCATCTGTCCATTTATTGTTTAATGTAACTCATATCAAAGTTGTTGACCATTATGCAAGTGCTTAATACAAGCTAGTGATTGCATTTTCCTTCAATCGTTGGGAAAGGCATGTACCGCAAGTGAGGTTAGTCCAAGAATATAACAAAACAGAGATCGCGGTGCCACTTGAACCTCTTCATCCGGCTGTACTTCTTAAAGGAATTCCAACTGTACTTCTAAACGGAATTTCATTATTTCTTATCATTTTAAACTAATGTCTTCTTAAACTGAGGTTCGCAGATTCTATTGTCTCTTTTGTGTTATTTAGTGTTTAATGCTCTCTGTGCCAGGTAAGATTATTTTAAACTCATATATTACTATTTTTCAATTATTCTTGTTTATTTTAGTTTCTTTCACGCATCATTCTGATCATCTATTCGTGATTGGAAAAGGAGAATTCACTTAGGAAGTCCGTTTGAACAATGGAGGTCCTAAAACTAAATATCCCTCAAAATTCTTCGTTATATACATACACATACATACATAAATGTGTGTGTGTATCACATGCGTTGATACACCGTGAAATATTATGGATCCGAACTGTAAAAACATTTCGCAAGCCACAACAACATGGCCGCGACCTTCCGGTTAGGTCTCGCTGCCGAAAGCCCTACCAGTACTAAGTGCCATACATGACGGAAGGCCTAATCCTTTTTTTTCCAAGGGGATAGTAAGTCTGGGATAATGCTTAAGGAAAGGCTTTCAAATTCTCCGGAATTATTCGTATTTCATACAGCCGAGTCACAACTGTACTGTACGTGTCAAGTCATTGTTCTCCCGGCTCTAAAATCCAGTGAAAAATACTTTAAAAATTAATCTCAAAATCACCACAGGAAGACGATCAACAAACCATATTTTTGCAAATATAAGAAAATAAACATCCGACAATTATTGGTTGTATCACTGCCATTCTTTTCGTAGATCACACAAATGAAATGCAACTGCCAGACCTAAAACCAAGAAGTTCAAAGTTCATGTGGATAGGGACAGGAAGAAAGTACTTCGAAGATAGGTATTGATATTTACATGACTTAAAAAAAAGACTAGATAAAACGAAAAAAAAGAAAGAGAACTACAAGAAACACCACAGAAGACGAAAAAATCAACTGACACTTGTAACGAAGTTTTAAAAAATGGCTTATTCTGATCTTTATGAAAGATTCGTAGTGGTGACTAGCTTTTAAGACTGAACAGACCAGCGAAGTTGGGTATCTTCTTTTACATTCTTCCAAATCAGTTTTTTCCCTCTTTCCTTACATGTATATTCTTCCCCCTCTCCTCACCCCCTCCTCCATTACCGCCTTTAACCCCTTCCTTCCCTTCTACTGATATCGTTGAGCGAGATGCTCTTTCATTCCGCCGTCTCTTCGTAAGATTCTTCTCAACGGTTTCCATTCGCTTCGAACTGTCTATCACCTTGGCATTTTCCCAGGTACAGTCGTCCCCTCGTCGTTATTCGCTCGCCCTCCATTTCGTCAATCACGCAGCTGCCCCCTTTCCTTCTACCCCTTCCCTCTCCCCGCTACTCAATCCCCCTTTTCTTCCCCGGCATCGAAAATTCCACCAAGCGCTCCCCAGATGTCATTTGGGCTTCTCAAAAAATGGCTACCTCGTCTTAGAAAGAAGGCGACCGTACTCTTCGGTGCAATCTCTTGGCGTGTCACACATATCTGCTTGGAGTTGTCTTCCACATCCATCACCTCACGAGCTTTGACAATCCGGCTTCTATGCTGTGTTGCAGACCCAACAAAGGTGGAGTGAAGGTAAGAATTGTTAATAAGAAAACTTTAGGCTTTGAACAGATTGCGCGTGTCATGGTTAACGTTTTTCTGGCTCTTTAGCAAAGAAATATATATCACCATTAGAGCTGATGTGATAACAGCCTTTCGTAGTGTGTGCATACTAGTGGAACTATGAAACCTTTTGAGTAAAACCATGTTGTTTCTATTGTTGATAGGTACTGGGGATTTAATTGAATTGATATAGACATACACAGAAATAAATTTATAATTAATTGCGGCATATTCGACTTGAATGTTTAGATTTTTAAACTTTCAGTCGGATCTCACATTCACGGAAAGGGCATGACAAAGTCGCTGTTAATTGTCATAAGGTTCTTGTCCTTGCTGAATGGACATCAGACGTTAGAATAGTTGCGATCATATGTCCTGGTATACCATCATGCAGCTCAGGTCTAGCCTTCGTCGTCATGCAAGATGGGGGCCATGTTTGTTATCAGAAAGATCACCGTCACACTGAATCGTAAAGTAGGCAGTGACTAAAGCGTAACTCGTGGATATTCAGTTTGGTGCGCAGAGGTTGCACTTGGGTTAAATTGAGCATCCGCGAACAAAGGGAAAATATACAAGCTGTAGGAAGGTAACAGTCGGCCGCACTGTATAGACTGTAAGTTAGAAACAGATCAAAGTAATTTCTAAGTATTAGTACTAGATAAATATTTAGAAGACAGGGGAACTCTGAGAATGAATGCATTAGACTGACAAGGCTTTTAGTCATACTTTTACGGTGTTGTGTATTCGTACGTGTCAAGAGCTTAAACTGTTCTCTTTGGCAAATTATTAGAATATAACGTGATGTGACATGCGACTAGATTGTATCTCTCTGTGACTTGAATGCATACTGTATCGTCATGCAGCAACAGACTAGACTTACACCCTCATACAGAAAAGTATCAAGCTGTAACTTCTTGCGAAGGAGAGATAAATTATCACATTATGTAGCGAGGTGCGGGTGCCTGATTATTTTCTTAGGTAGACGCCGGTTTAAAACTATA
>BOPN01001355.1:179670-182170 GCA_017312705.2 Penaeus japonicus
CAAAAATGAACGTAACATAGCAAAAGAGAGAGAGAGAGAAAGAGAGAGAGAGAGAGAGAGAAAGAGAGAGAGATAAAAGTAAGGAATCGAACAATGAACACAAACCAGCCAACAGAAATTGCGATATTTCATCACTAAAAAGACAATGATTATAAAATGATTAAAAATGACGAGAGTGACCTTTAGAGATACCGCGGAATACAAGAGGTTAAAATGGCACCGCGATCTCTGTTATTTCATATTATTTCTGCCTAACCTGCTTGTATTCCGCCCCATTTAAGAAAGACTAACAGAAACCGCCATGCCTAAGTACAGTATGTATAAAGCGCTTGCAAAAGTCTACTCGCTACGGGTATGAGGCTATTCCAAAGTAGTCTTGCATTTCTAGCCATTCAATGTAGTGATTAGTACATAGCCGTTGGAGTGCTTAAGCTAATCCTTGTCTGTTCTATCTGCTTAATACAGTTTAGGGAAACGAGTAATTTTTCCTTTGTTTTACGTCTCTCTTTGTATATTTTTCTTTTTGCTTTTCTCCCTCCATTTACTTCTGTTTGTGTGTGTGTGACTCTCTATCTGGCTCCGCGTCTGTTTGTCTTTCTCTGTCTCTGTGTCTGTCTCAATCTCTCCCTTATCATAAAAAACTGAGTACAAAGACAGATAGATATATATATAGATAGTGGAAGAAAAAAGAGAGAAAGAGAAACGATAAAGGGAATAAAAATGAATAAATAAATGAATGCATAAAAATATATAAGAGAAACTAGAAGATACGAAGAGTCAGATAGGAAAAGAGGGGGGGGGGGAGAAAGGAAGAGAGGAAGATAGATAGATAGAGAAAGAGATGAGAGAGAGAGCGAGAGAGATGAGAGAGAGATAGAGAAAGAGGAGAGATACAGATATAGAGAGAGTGAGAGAGAGAGAGAGAGATGGGAGAGATAGATAGGTAGATAGATAGAGAGAGAGATGAGAGAGAGAGAGAAAGGAGAAAGATAGGGAAAGAGGAGAGATAGAGAGAGATGGGAGAGATAGATAGATAGACAGATAGACATACAGATAGAGAGAGAGAGATGAGAGAGAGACAGTGGAGAAAGATTGAGAAAGAGGAGAGATATATAGAAAGATAGATAGATAGATAGAGAGAGAGATGGGAGAGATAGATAAATAGAGATAGATAGATAGAGAGAGATGAGAGAGAGTGGAGAAAGATAGAGAAAGATAGAGAGAGATAGATAGATAGATAGAGAGAGGAGAAAGATAGATAGATAGAGAGAGAGGAGAAAGATAGATAGATAGAGAGAGAGGAGAAAGATAGATAGAGAGAGAGAGAGAGTAAAAGAAAGAATAGAAAGAGAGATTAAGGTATACGAGGATGGATGAAGGTAGTATAAAAGGTGATGGTGGGGGAAAGGGGGTGTAGAATTAGAAGTAGAAATAAAAGTTGCTGGATAAATTATGATAAGTAGTACTACGAAAGAGGTGTTTATCCATCTATCTATTTGTATATCAATATCAATATCTAGCTCTCTCTCTCTATCTATGAATGAATAGATAAAGAGAGAAACACAGCGTGAGATAGAGATAGATAGACAGATAAAGAGAGAGAGAGGGAAGGAGAGAGAGAGAGAAAGAGAGAGAGAAAGAGAGGGCGATAAAAGCGAAAGAAAGTGTAAGAGAAAGAAAAAGCGAAAGAAAGAGTAAGAGAAAGAGAGAGCGAAAACGCGAGAGCGAAAGAGAGAGAAAGGGAAGCTCGAGAGAGAGAGAGAGAGAGAGAGAGAGGAAAGGGGCGTGCGAGAGAGTGACGCCGGCCGCCGGCTGGGAATGCTCTGGACGCCATTTCATTATTCATTATAGACCTCCGCTCTAGAAAAGAGTATTACAGAGTCCGCCATTTTGTGCCGGAGTTACGAGGCAGACCGTGGCGGGGGTATGGCCTGGGAACCGCGGGAAGGATGGTGACCGCACGGACAGGCTCGGGAAAAGGATGACCGGCGTGCTGGGTAGTGCCCAGGGAAAGGATAGTGACGCTTGGGATGGTGAGTGATAGGACGGTAATGTGGCTAATTGGGATGATGGTGAGGAGGGAGGGGGGAGGGGGGTGTTAACAGATAGGCTGATAGCATTGTGAGATAATTAAACTCAGGGGGGAGGGGTGGGAAGGGGGGTGTTATATAGGGACAATACGAGATGGTTACCTGAGAGTAGGTAGATATATACTGGCAGTATGAGATCGTGAACTCAAAGGAATGATAACAAATGGAGAGATTACATTATGTGGGAATGATTGACCCTTGAGGGAAATGATAACGTATATGGTGATGGCACTATAAGGAGACGTTTAACTGTGGGGAGAGGAGCGAGGTCAGAACTGCTATGTATGACAACAAGTGACCAATAACGTTGTTAACTGCAATGGAGAAAGAGTAAAATATATATATATATATACATATATATAAATATATACATGAATATAGATATACATACACACACATATATATACATA
>BOPN01001355.1:229670-239670 GCA_017312705.2 Penaeus japonicus
TGAATGATGAATATTTTCCTCTCGAACAAGAACAATAAAAAAAAAATGATATAAAAGATAAAATGGTAAAAAAACGACAATCGACAGTGCGATATGCTTGAACCTGGTGATACATAGCTTGTTCATTCTCTTATAATACGTTCGACTTCAATGTCATGCAATGTGTTTTGTCTTTCCTCTGTGTCTGTTTTCTCTTTCTCTCTCTCTCCTCTCTCTCTCTCTCTCTCTCTCTCTCTCTCTCTCAACTGGGACTTCCCTTTCTAGCAACGTGAACGCACGACAACGCTAACCCTCACGCACAGATATTCTTTTGTTTTATGCTTCATCCCTGAGAAGAAAATTCCGTCATGAACTACGGGTGAATGATCGGTCTCTTTCCGTGCATCGGCGCAACGGCATAGGAAGGAGAGGCAGCGAAGGGGTATCAAAGGTGATGCTCCGTTGGGAGAGAGACAAGCCCCGAGTAAGCATCCTGGAGGTGAGGGATCGGCCACGCACGCACGCACGCACGCACGGACACACACACACACAGATGAACTGAGTGCATCCCCCTTCCCTTATCCCCTCCCCTTCCCCTTCTCCTTGCCACCACCCCACGCGCCGAGCCAACAAGTTCAGCGCAAAGTTTTGATATATTTGGCAAATAAAAGTAGAAGTCAAAAGTCATCGGTTTCTTCCAATCATGGCAGTAATTACGTCACAGGCATGTTGAGTGAGCAAGCGGTACCGAGCGGACGAGTCATGCTGCACGAGGGGTCACTGGCCGGTCTGCCTGAGTGTCTGCCTGGATGTCTGATCATCTGGCTGTGTATGTGTGACTGTCTGCCTGCATGTCTGATGCTTGCAAGCATGTCGGACTGTCTGCCAACACGTCTGACTCGATGCTTATTTGTGCAGTGAATGTCTGCTTGCCTGTGCGTCAGTCGGAGTGTCGTCCTACCTACTTTGTTGCCTGCTCGGCTAGCATTTAGTTTGATATTTCCCGACTTCTCTGAGCAAATCCCTTTACCCTCCTTTAGAGTTTTATTCGAAACAGGCTATTTACAGTAGTTCCGTGTGCGGGCGTCTCTACGCGTGCACACACACACACACACACACACACACACACACACACACACACACACACACACACACACACACACACACACACACACACACACACACACACATGTATATATATATATTTACATGCCTGGCCCAAAATGCTGGTGTTGATGACCGTGCTGCACCGAATGACTGACAAACACACGCCACATGAGGCTGTCTGTGATGCTTCCAAGCCTCAATAGCAGACTCAGCAAGAATGACACGCTGGCTGGATGCTGCTTGACGAACAGATGAACTCGTTATATTTGCGGTAGGGTGCGGGGTGGAGAGGGAGAGGAGGGGAGGGGAGGGGAGAGGAGGGGAGAGGATGGGAGAGGAGGGGAGAGGAGGGGAAGGAGCTCAGTAACAGGACACAGTGACGTGATATGGATATGTCACATGCAACAGTCACGGCATCTATTCGGCGTAGCATATGTGAACATGCTACGGCGTCACGTGACGTCACAATCACGAAGCCGACTGTTGGTTTTAAGAGACTGGAAACACAAAGTGCGTATCGATCGAATCCGGTCAATATTAACTACGAGGACTCAGACGATTTCTTCTTTGTCCGTTTTGGCATGACATGCACATATAGACACGGCGATGCTGCTCCACTTGGGGAGGTACTGGAACAAACACACGACCAGGCAAATATATCAAACTGATGGAAAACAGGAACCAAGCACGAAATAAAACAGAACGCGATTAAAATCGGATGGAAGGCACTAATTAAAAATATACCATTACAGACCCTGAATTATGAAATGATTCGCCGCTTGCCTCCCCGCGGGTCGGCAGGAGGGGTAGAGGGGTGGGAATGTAGGGGGGGTAACGGTGGGGGCCGAGCGGAGGGCGGGGGCTGGGGGGCTACGGGGGGTCAGCTCTCCCTCGCCCTAACCCCCCATCCACCCCACCCCACCCCACCCCCACGCCAAGCAGCCCTGGCCGACAGACGCTACCTAATCTATGGTTTTGGTATCTGGTTGGTGGCTGCGGCGGGCTGGCGGAGGAATATATTTTTCTTGGGTCTTTCCGCGTAACCCCGCGAGGAGGCGCCTTGCCGAGGGAGGAGCGAGGGACCACGTCGGGGAAGGAAGGCCAGGCCGGCGGGGCTCCGAGCCTGCCTGGGCCAAGCCGCGCTGCAGCTCGCGCTCTACCGGACTCTGCCATTATTATCGGCAGAGCGTGACTTATAGCTACACATCACCGCCACATCACGTCATCTCGACCCCGGCGCTGCTCTGCTAGTCACCACGTAACCACGTCCACCACATCGCAACCGCGGCGTTCACTGCAAACGCGCGTTACCATCACCACCTTAACGGTCACAGGGCGCGTCACGGCCATCGGATCCGCAGCAGTAACTGGACGAGCTCGTCACCGACACTCTCCAACGCAATCGGTAGCATTACATTGCATAAGCCCCGCCGGCGTCAGAGTCTACGTCTACGTCTTCCCCACGCGCCATTAGAAGGCAAAAGAGGACAAGAAAAGGACACAGTCGCCGAGGACGTGCAGGGAGCCTAACCTGTTCACGCACACTCGTGTCAATCGCCCGTAACCCGTCATCATTCCAGACAAGCCGGTCAAAGTTCAATGTATGGCTGTAGCAGTGACATCATCACCCCCTCCCTCTCCTACTCCCACTACCTCCCCTCAACCTCCATCAGTGGCGGGGATTGTGAGTGGGGTGGGGTGAGGGTGGGGGGATGGGATAACGGGTAGCATCCCTCCTCCTCCTCCTCCTCCTCTCTAGCCCTATGCATCCCCATCCCCCTCTAGAAATGGCGGGGGGAAGAGTGGGGGTTAATGGGTGGGCACTCATCACCCCCTCCCCCTCCGACCCAACAGCACACACACCACGCTGCGCAATATTAATGATCGAGCTCATCACAGACACATCCTCACGCTAGTTACCTGCCGGGGTGGTGGAGGGGTGGGGGGGGGGATAGTCGTGTTCGGAGGGATGGGGAAAGTGGTAGGGGTGGGGTCAGGGGGTGTTAGACGACCCTATCCCAGCCAGGTAGAACCAAACAGGTCGTCTGTCCGATATGCGAAGCCCCCAGGGTCGTGCCGAATTGAGAAAAGTCTCATAGAACGTGAAAAAAAAAGAAAAAGAAAAAAAAAGATACGACTCGCCGATATGTGGAGTGGTGTCATGTGACGTCACGTGTAAAGGGGACGCGTTAGGGGCGGCGAGCGGGAGCGGGAGCGGCCGGGGTACTGGGGCACTGACACAAAGACCCACCGTCCACACAGCCAGATAAGAGGAGCGGCCATTCAAGAGGTGAACAGGTCTTCATTAGAGAACGTCATTCATTCGATCGTTCAGCACGGCAGGAAATAAAAGTGAAATTACCACGTGAAATGGAGGGTTCAGGTGAGAAGTGCCTGGCGCAGGAGAATGCCAGTGGAGCCTGAGGGTCGAGCAGGAGGGATGCTCAGTCTGGGGGCGTGGCAGGTAAGCATGAGGCATCTGAGAGGGCATTTCAAGCGGGACAAGTACACGGGAGAAGGAGTACTTTTGAAGGTTAACGAGAGTAATATTTTTTAAGTACACGAGAGATGTATTGATACAGCATAGAGAAGGAATACTTTTAAAAGTAAACGAGAGGCAGTACTTTTATAAGCACACGAAAAAGGAAATACTTTATTAAGTTTAAAAATGTAAGTAAGAATACAAACATTATTTTACGTCGTGCAAAAGTAGCAAAAATGAATACAGAATAAGCTATTTTATTTTCAGAAACATAAAACGAACAAGAATCCCGTTAACTTGAAAAAATAACCGGAAAATCATCTTGCAAAATCCTTTACAAGAAGATATCATTCCAGAAAAAGTATATATATATATATATATATATATATATATATATATATATATATATATATATATATATATATGTATGTATATATATATATACCAACATAAAATCCCTGATCACCTCAGCAAAACGTACAAACAAATAAAAAAGTAAATAAAAAATCAAACGACCAATCTACCATTTCCCTCCGCCTCCCTCCCAACCTACCCCCCCCCCCAAAAAAAAAAAAAAAAAAAAAAAAAAAAAAAAAAAAAAAAAAAACGGACACACAATATATAGACAAGGAGTTCGGTTTCCCGCGCCTACCTATTCCATTTGCAAGTTCATCACGCTATCATCCGTCAGCATCGTCAGCATTCCCTCAGGTGTGCCAGGTAAGTGGTCTGGAGGGAATAAGCAAGATATTCCCATTAGCTCCCGTCAGCCTGACCTCACAAACCCACTCGTCTCTTAAGGGGTTTATGATCTGCATAGTCAAACCCCAAGCCGCTTCTTTTCACGATAAGTGTGTGTGGGGTGGGGGTGGGGGGGGTAGGTAAATATGGACAATTTCTCTGGTCTTTTCATTAGTGTGGTCATAATAGATCTCATAGTGTATGCACTATTAACAGCATTTGGATTGATTCTGATTGATTCTATATTTTAGCAAAATTGTAAATACCAAAAAAAACAAAAACAAAAAAATAACTTGATTTTTGGACAAAACTATGAATGCAAATAATGATAATAATATTACCAATATCAAATGCTAAAAAGGATTTAGAATTTCAGTGTTCTTAACAGAAGTTAAACATACAAACAAAATCAACAGTTCCAAGGTAATACATAATCCTTGAAGAAATAACAATAACGAAAAAAATGCATATAACTATTAATACCAAACATGTTCATCTTAATATCAATAAGCACAATGCAGTATTAATCATAATAATACAACTGTAATTAAAAGTACTTGAACAACAATAGAGATATTAATAATACCAATAACAACAAGAAGGACAGCATTGATAACACAAATAAAAATTTTGTTATCAATAACAACATCAATTATGACTACATGAACAGTATAATAATGATGGTGATGATAAAAAGGATGATGATGATGATATTGATGATAATGATGTTGATAGTAAGGATGATAACAATAATGATAATAATGATAAAAAGAAGAACAATTATGCTAATCATAATAATACTAATGTTAATAATAATAATAAAAAGATAATAATAATAATAATGAGGAGGAGGAGGAGGATAATGATAATAATAATGAAAACAACAATATAATGATCATAATAATAATGATAATGATAACAATAACGATAATGATACTACTACTGCTGCTACTGCTACCAATGATTATGATAATGATAATAATGATTTTCATAATAGTCAATAATAATGATGATAATAATATTAATAATAATAACAATAATAATAACAATCAAATTAATACCAAAAACAATGATAATGATAATAATTAGCATAACAAAGATAGCAATAATGACAAAGATACTAAATACTAATAATAACGCTAATGCCAATACTAATGATCATAATAATAATAATAACTATAACAATAATAATATCAACAACAATTATAATCGTGTTAATAACAGTGATAATGATAATAATCATAATAATATTAATAACAACAATAATAATAAAAAATGACAACAATAATGATAATATCAATAATAATAATAGTATGATAATAATGATAATAATGATAATAACACTGATGGAAATGAAAATAACAACAATAATAAAACCGAATGAAAATAATGATACGAATAAGACAACAGTTTGATAAAATTACTGTCATTAGTATCACAACCATTTTCTTAGAATATATATAATCGTAAAGAAAATGAAAAAAAAAATCTATCTATCTATCTATCTATCTATCTATATATATATATATATATATATATATATATATATATATATTCATAGCAATTATAACTTTTAACAAGTTCACATAATGATCATATCATGTCAAAAAAAATATATATATATATATATATATATATATATATATATATATATATATATATATATATATATATATATATATATATGTATCTTAATGAAACAATATTCTGACAACATTAGTTGAATGTAATTAATAACGAAGAACTACTATAAGTGGTAAAAGTTCTAATGCTATTATATCCTACTGGGAATAAATGATTTATGATGATAACGATCATAATAATGTCAAAAGATCTTGGTAGAATCTAATAGTTATTTAACAGTAATAATTGTTACGTAATAAGACGTAGGGAGGAAAATATACATAGCATAAAGCCAGTGCTATTGATAACAATGCCAGAACATAACAACCGGATAATAATAATGATAATGATAATAATGACGTTGATATTAATGACGTTGATATTAATAATAATGGTAATAATAACAATGGTAACAACAACAATTATAATGATGTTAATAGCAATATTAGAAGTCGCAGCATTAACAATATCATGATAAGTATTATTAGTAGTCATAGTAAAAATCATGAGGATGATAAAAGCAATACCAATGAGCATGATAATAAATCATCAAAATTATAATAAACATAATGGGTAATTTGACAATAATAATAGTCATGATAGTAATAATAACACCAATAATGATAATGATAATAATAATAACAATAATAATGATAATAATATAGCCATTCCCAATAATAATAGAAATGTTGACTAACAAAGATGAAGATAATGACAATGATGATGATAAACTAAATACGACAGTGATTATTAGTGATGCAAACAATACATAATAATGATATTGGTAATGACTGATGTAGTAGCAGTAGACGGAAGAATAACAACAACAGTTATAATAATAATAAAAAAAAGGATTATGATAAACAACAATTATATATATATGATAGTATAACAGCCATAGCAAAAACAACAATAATAATCATGATTTTGGAAATTAGAGTGATGATGATGATGATGATGATGATGATGATGATGATGGTGATGATGATGGATGGTGATGATACCAATCTGCCTGATTCTGAATAGACGCAAACAACTGGCATCGTCTTTTCTCTTCACATCCTTGTATTAATCATAAAGCACTACTGACACTGATTGCTGTTACTGTTGTTGTCAGAATCTAATTAAAAAAATGACCATAATGTTCCCAACGTCTGAATACACCCAAGATACAAAAATAGTAACCAGCTAAACGTCGGTGTTGTCATAATACGATAATTACCTTTGGTTCACGAGACATACGATACCTAGACCTGACCACGACACAGTCTCGGGTATATTTGATATCAGGGTAAGTGGTCTCTTCCTGCGGCTGTAGCGTGATGCAGCCTGTCTGTCTATCAGCCCTCACGTGATGTGGGTGAGGACTTGCCTGTCTATCAGCCCTCACGTGATCTGGGTGAGGACTTGCCTGTCTATCAGCCCTCACGTGATGTGGGTGAGGACTTGCCTGTCTATCAGCCCTCACGTGATGTGGGTGAGGACTTGCCTGTCTATCAGCCCTCACGTGATCTGGGTGAGGACTTGCCTGTCTATCAGCCCTCACGTGATCTGGGTGAGGACTTGCCTGTCTATCAGCTCTCACGTGATCTGATTGAGAACTTAGCTCTCGGGGCCTCCCCTTGTAACCATCTGTGATATGGGCAGACGCTAAGCCCTACAGCAAATGTACACTATCTATTCATTACGGAACCCAAGCCTCAACACGGTCATAAGGCCTCCACGACAAGGAATTAGGGCTCACTTAATCAACGAGTCACCAACGGACAGGCTCTCTAAGTTAGGTCACTTAAAAAAGTTAAGGATTTTGATACATAAACTAAACAACAGTCAAAGCCAATGGACGTTGGTGGCTGAGACGTTCGTCATGGGAGCCAACGCACGTGAGGGTACTAGGCCTTCATCACGGCCACGAGGCCCCCCTGATCCTGCCCTCAGCTGTGCACCCGGAGCCCTTAGGATACCAGAAACTAGGAAGTCTTTAGGCTGCAGAACCGTAGAGACGGCAGCCAGGTCTTTACCACAGAGGATAGAACACTAGGGTCCAGCCACTGCTGTACAAGGATATGTTCGGGTGGATGGAGAGGGCTGGGAGATGGAGGCCCTGGGAGGGGGCAAGGGGGGTGGACCTGGGGTGAGTGGTTGTATAGCAGGGAGAGCAAGATCGGTCGGGGACGAGAGGGGAACGGGGCGCAGGGGGGGGGGGGGGGGGGGGGGGGGTATGCAGTGACATATAGTGTGAGGGAGGGATGGGGTTGTGTTGGAGCGTTGCAAGGTACGAGAGATAGAGGACGAAGGGTGTAAATGGAGAACAGACAGGTGCTAAGATGGAGGAGTTTATGGTATGCAGCGAACAATCGGGAAATCACAGGCGAGCCCAGATTCTATTGCAGGTGGCCAATTTAAAATGAAAAAAAAATGAAAAAAAAAACACGGTAGAAGTTCTTTGCAACACTAGCGATCGGCTGATTAGGACGGTGCATGTAAACAAACACAAAGGAAAGTGTCGAAAATCTCTTATCTCGCGGTTACGTCCGTCACAGAAATTTGCAATATTAGCATCCTTTAGCATCTCAAGCACAGCCGAGGAAATACGGGCAGTCTAATTACTTTCTTTCTTTTGCCCATTTTCGAATGAACGTGGAGTGAAAAATGAAAGAGAAATGGAAGCAAGCAAAAGGACACAGAAGAGAAGTGATAGAGAGATAGGTAGCAGAAAAAGAGAAAATAGGAGAAGAGGAGAATAGAGAAAAGGTAAAGGGATAAAAATCAAAAGAGAAGATTTCAAGAGAGAGTGAGAGAGAGAGAGAGAGAGGGAGAGAGAGAGAGAGAGAGAGAGAGAGAGAGAGAGAGAGAGAGAGAGAGAGAGAGAGAGAGAGAGATAGAGGACATGAGAGGAGAAGTGTAAAAAAAGACATAGATGAGAAGAGAAGAGATAGAGAGAGAAAAAAAGAGAGAGAAGAGAATCATCTGACAACTACCACGACCGTGTGTCCATCCCGTGCTATTGTTCCTGCGGCCTTCAGCTGTCTATACCAGTTTCTCCCTCGTCAGCATTCTTCCTTTGCTCTTCCTCTTTGTTGCTCCTTACCCTAGGATTAGAGAAACAGCTTCTTTCATTATCTCAGTTGAAGTGAAGCTTCGGAGGTTGAATTCACATCTTCTCTCTTTTCTTGGGGTTTGTGGTAATAGATGTGCAATTCTGCTTGAGTCTCTGGTATTTGGACAAGGAAAGGAACAAATATCTTTTTTTTTCATACAACTTGTTTTTAATTGGATGTAATTACTTATACTTCCTGACATACTAGTACTTTTTTGCAGACTCACGGGAAAATAGCTACGTTTTATTTTCCTGAAAAGAAATCAAAATCTTCAAGGAAGTTAAAAAATTACCAATTCAATCCAGAGTTTCAGACACTATGAAGTGAAGACCATAATGTTCGATATGGGCTCGCCTGCTTGGTAACTTTCTTTGGAGATATTTAGGTTTTCTGCCAGTATGTCTTCTGCCCACATATCTCAGTACTGATCCATCCCAAAAAAGAGTACACAGGACCTTCAATGCCTGAATAACCTGTCTAGAGTTATATTCTATATGGAATGAAATCGATGCCTTGATACAATTATATATTAAATCTTAAAGTCTTTCTTGGTTATCGACACGACTTTGATCAAAGAAAGAAATAAATTTATTCAGAAATCTTTAACACGTCAGTTGTGCATAATACAGGTATACGTGATTGTATTTCCTTCCTTAAACAAATCTCGTTCTTTCACCCTCTGACGAATCAACGAAGAAAAGGAAAAAAAGAAGAAAAACACTAGGCTCGAGACTCTCTTTACACCCGGAGACTAGAGAAGGCTGTATGGGTTCCATGCTCTTGCTATCTACCATCCATGTAGAGGAATGAATGGCGGATTCATGCGGGCGGTGAGTTCTTTCGCGATGTCTTGGCACGAGGCATCCGCCCATCGTCAAAACAAACAACAACCTGAGTCTTTACGGATGTCACGATATCAAGGTGTAGCAAGCAACGCGTTTCTAGCACGCGTCACGACGAATATATG
>BOPN01001355.1:274703-279703 GCA_017312705.2 Penaeus japonicus
CCACGAGGTCTTCGAGTTGACTTTGGTAAATAGGTTGCACATAATATATATATATATATATAGATATACATATATATATATATATATATATATATATATATATATATATATATATATATACATACATATATATCATCCCCCCCCCTTCTTTTCCTTTATTTTCTGATGGATATGCTAAGCATGTGGCTGATCAGAATGATATTGGTACATTCTTGTACTTCTCAGTATCTACTCCTCTTTCTCACCTCTCCCCTCACTCTCTCTCTTTCTCTCTCTTCCTATCTTTCTTTGTCTCTCTTTCTTTCTTTTTTCTTCTTCTTCTTCTTCTCTCTCTCTCTCTCTCTCTCTCTCTCTCTCTCTTTCTTTCTCTCTTTCTTCTCTCTCTCTTTCTTTCTTTCTGTCTCTCTTCCCCTTCCCAGCCATTTCCTCATTTAATTTCCCTCCCTGTAATGTAACTGAATTAATTTCCCTGATGGATCTTGGCAAATGAATTAGACATTCGTTAGAAGAAAAAAAAAATAGTGCATGCAGGTGGCTATATCAACAGCTACCCATCCCTCCCTCCCTAAATATATAAATAAAAAAATCATATAAACATTAAGACAAAATACATCATACAAACAACAACAACAACAACTTTGTCTGTTATTTCTACCCAGGAATTTACTGTTAATTATAGTGTCCGGTGGGCCAATGTGCTCAGGAACAGGTACCTGGTTCTCTCTCGCCCTTTCAGATTAATTATACATCTAATCTCTTGCATGTACGGTTTGCCCGGTGGTCTACATGCCCATATTAAGGCTACAGTGCATTTGATTGACTTGTTGATAAGAGACCAATAAGTGAATAAAGCAAAATGAAAATGAATGCTGGAATAATTGATTGATAAATAGGTAAATGGAGGTGAATGAAAGTAAAAAATGAAAGTTTCTATATATATATATATATATATATATATTATTTTATGCAATGGATATAAAATCGTTCTTACCTTACGAGTAAAACCAACGGAATGGGATACGTACCTGAAAAATAAAAATAATGATTAGATATTTACTTAAACATATCTTCACAACTCTTATGAGAGCATGTTATATCAGGCCAATATAGGCCAAGTGCTTTTAAACACACGCACACATACATATATATATATATATATATATATATATATATATATATATATATATATATATATATATATACACAATCAGATACAGAGCCGTCAGCACTAGAGTTTATAATTCTTATAAATGTTACATAATGACACTTTCAACAGTTAACATGGTGGTAATACCTATGGCGACGCTATCAATGATGATGGTAAGATAATAATATTGATATAAGTAATGATAATAGTAAAAAAGGATACTGGGAACAAAATTAATAATGAAAGGGATGATGATGATGACTGATAATAATGGCAATAGTTATGGAAAATATAACAATATTGATAATAATCACAATAATACTAGCAACAACAACTAGAATAAGAACAATAACAACAATAATAATAATAAAAATTGTATTAGCAAATCATAATAAAAACGACAATGATATCAGTAGCATAAATAATAACGATGATCATCATGAAAATATTAATGATAAAGATCACATCCACAAAGAATCAATGTTTGATAATAATAATGTTACTGATACCATTAACAATGTTAATATCAATAATGATGAAAAAAAACCAGTAAGAATAATCATAATGAGCACCGAAACAGTAATAAAAGGGATAATAATAATAATGAATGATAATAGTAATAACAAGAAGAATAATTTCTATAATATCAACAAAAATACCTAAGTAATGATATCATTAATAATCTTACTGACAACAAAACAAGAAGAATGATGAAAATAAGGATGATGGTGATGATAATGATAAAAACAATGACAGCAGTAGTAATGATAATAAAGTAACTATAATGATAATAATTATTACAATAATTTCAATTTTTGCTAAGAATAAAAAAAATATAAAAATTATAATAATAACACCATGAAATAATTAATCATGAAAATAACAATGATAAAAATAATAATGATAATAAAAAAATAATGATAATAACAATAACAATAATAATAATAGTAATAACGATAATGATAATAACAATATTAGTAACAACAATGATAGTAATAAAGATAATAAAAAATAATAATGAATAATAAGAATGGTGGTAATAATAACAATAATAACAATAATGATAATAAAAACAAAAATAATAAGGATAACAATAACATTAATAATGATAATAACAATAACTTTGATAATAATATAAATAACAATAATATCATCATTAACGTAGATAACAATGTTAATAATGCAAATAATTTCATTGGCAATAAGAAATAATTATATAAATAATAATAAAATAAATAATGATAATAATGATAATAATAATGATAGTACTAATGCTAATAACAATGATAATAATAGTAGTAGTAGTAGTAGTAGTAATAATAAAAATAATAATAATAATAACAAAAAAGTTATAAATTTAACATAATAAAAATTAAAAAAAAAAATTGATATCATCATTAATATTTGGCCATCATTATTATAGTATCAATAAAAAGCATTAACATTAACAGTAATAATACTTTCAAAATAATATAAAATTACACAATGGTAATAATAATTATAATAATAACAATAATAATAACAATAGTCATATCGATCAAATAAATTCTAAAAATAGTAATGAATAATATAAGAACAACGACAATATCAATACCATCATTATTGCTAATAGTAATAATGATAACAATAATAATATAATAATAATAATATTAATGATAATAATAATAATATTGATAATGATAAGCTTAATAGTAATAATAATAGTAGTAGTAATGATAAAAAACATTAATAATATTAATATTAATAATAATAATGATAATAATGATGATGATAATGATGATGATGATGATGATGATGATGATGATGATGATGATGATGATGATAATAATAATAAATAATAATAATAATAAAAATAATGATAAAAAATAAGTACAAAAACAATAATGATAATGGGAATAATCAATATCATGGCAGTAACACTTTACAAAATAAAATAAAAAAGAAAGAAAGAAGTTGAATAAAACCAAAAAGACGGAAATATAAAATCCTTTAAATTGAAATTTCTTTCAACAACTTAAATCTTCTAAGAAATTTGCAACCGATTGTAGTGCATGTTAAGTATGTTAGGAAAGTGGGGGGAGGGGGAGAGAGGGGGAGAGGAAGGGGGTATGTAAGGGGCAGGTTGTTCTGAGAAATTCATATGCACTTCCAAGGATATGCGTGACCCGTGCATGCATAAGTGAGGAATTGGTCTTCTATACTAGACATTCTTCTATACTTCTAGTCTATAAATGTAATCTGAATATTCCAACATATACACATGTATATTTATGCGCGTGCGCGCGCGGACACACGCACACACACACAAACACATTATATATATATATATATATATATATATATATATATATATATATATATATATATATATATATATAAAGTTTAAACTCATTTTGCCTCTTTTTTTCCTAAGGAAGAAAGCAAATGGTCCTGTAAAGGTGATAAAAAAATCCAGGTTTTGTTCTTGTTTGGATGTCCCATGAAATTTTATGAAAATACCTTTTCATGGATAACGACCTTCTTGCAAAATTCTTTTCAAGCAAATATCATAAGCTGATGGACATTCTCGCTCTTCAATACACGGCCAGTATTTTTTGATCAATGAAATCCTTTATCTAAACATTTTAGCAGCAATAATGTAAAAAAAAGAAAAAAATGCATTCAAAGATGTAAGGTTTCTTTATATATTTATATCTGCAAGTGTTTGAGTTTTTATATATCTACAGTACATTTTTAAATCCAGGATAATATCTATATTTTTCTGATGTTCGTGTTTGTTCATATACACACATATATATACATACATACATACATACATATATATATATATATATATATATATATATATATATATATATATATATATATATACATTTTTGGGATATGAGTGTGAATATACAGTATTTTAATTTATTTGCATATATGTGTATCACTCCGTGGTTAATTTTAAGATCTTTGTATATTACAGCCTTTATCTTCATTTTTTTTTTTTTTTTACCTACAATGCTAACTCTCTCTTACCTTCCAGACAGTCCTGCTTGAGGCAAGTCCAAGAGTTATATACTATAAAGAATCATTTCCCGGCAGTCACTGAATATTGACTTTACTTGCACATTTCTTTAACATGAATTTCAGCTGGGTTCAGAAGTGAAATGCACTGGTCTATTTCAAAAATATATATTTCTTTTCTTTATCAATACATTATCACTATTAATGAGGATTCTCTGAATCTGGATTTGTATTTCCAACCGTGACGACAACTAAGGTTTGGCTGAACACGACAGGCTAGCCATGAACTAATAAGTAGTATGCAGGAGCAGCGGCAATAACAACAAGAGGGGCAGTGGGGAGCAGCAGCGGTCGTAGCGGTATTATCCCAGGAGCACCAGACCCGCCTTGCTGCTAGCGGTTCTGCTGTCAATACTCGGCCACCTTCTGCTCACTGCCACCACACCACCACATTTTTGCATAAGCTTTATGGATTTATAGATTCTTATGAGACTATGATATATTTTTTTCTCTCCTCCAACATGTCCATGTTGATTCTGGGGGCGTGACGGGGGTCACACAGGGGAGGTGGGGGTCACACGTCATCCCCGTCGGCACTGTCACCACACGACACCACCTGCACTCGTCACCATCGAGAGCTAAGGCAACGTTATGATCACACATGCACAGACATTTCCCCTGTGTGCTATGTCGACGTGTAGGAGGGCTGAGGGCGCTGGAGGAGGCAAGGTGGGGCCCGCTACGGGTGACACGATGGTGCTTACAGGTCAGGTGGTGCCTAGCAACATCACGTCCGCCCACAAAGCTCGCAGGACACACGTCGGAGGTGCTGCTGGCGGTAAGG
>BOPN01001355.1:304703-307443 GCA_017312705.2 Penaeus japonicus
AGTGTGAGTGTGAGTGTGAGTGTGTGTGTAGTAGAAGCATATAAATATATTCGTATAAATTGTATTCGTATAAATGTTTTTTCTCTCTTTTTTTTTTTCCTTTTTTATTAATATTGTTTATGTGTTGACATAATATTTACGATGTGTAATGCATGTAAGCGCTATATGTTAATAGCTGTAGTTTGGATTTATTTTTACCTCTGAAGCACTTTTGAACTTTTCTCCGGACATATAAAGATTTTTTTTTCCTTTGTGTCGCAAACGATTAGATCTCACCGCTTTAAAAAAAAGAACGTGAGTGACATATTTAATTCAGATTCCCGTCTCTACTGCTTTCTGATTGCATTCTTTTAAAACGTGCGATTATATATTGATAGACAGAGATGAATTTCGGTTCCTAAGAAGTTTGGCTCGAAGGATTTAATATTAATGGGTCTCTCGTATGGATAAAATTACAGAAGAAAAGGTAAATAGCATACGATACCAACTTTATGTCATGGTAATAATCTCCATCCAAAGAACTCACATCTCTTTCCACTTTTACAGTGAATTATATTTCCTCGTTTAAATAATAAGCGAATGAATTAAATCCTAGAGAAAAGAAACACCTAGTTTATTAGAAGGTTTTTAAACACGAAGGGAGAAAAGAAAAGGTCATGCCAAGCTAAGTAATAACAGCCGAGGGCTCGTTGCAAACAATTAAAAAATATATATAAATCAATAAATGGAATAAAATAATAACAACTACAACAGCAGGAACAACGATAATAATGATATCAATAGTAGCGATAATCATACTAGAAAATAACAATAACGATAACGATAATAATAATATCTTAACTGACATAGCAGCACCAGGAGATGCTTTACAAACACACACACACACATATACATACACACACACACACACACACACATATATATATATATATATATATATATATATATATATATATATATATATATATACATATATATAGAAAGAGAGAGAGAGAGAGATAAATAGATAGATAGAGAGAGATAAATAGATATATTCATCAAATGAATATATAAACATACATAAATATATATACATATATAGGGCGCCGGAAAAAGATGAGAACGAAGAAAACTGTCAACCTTTGAAGTTTGAGATGAAACGAGCTTTGGATATGAATAAGGTGGAGGTCACTCTAGTCTTGGTTGAAACCCTTGGTGTCGTACCGAAGAAGATGCAAAAACTAAATTACAAAGAATGGTGCTTAAATTTTTACTCGGATTCCTGCAAAATATCCTTGGGAACAACCAGGATCATAAGAAGGGTCCTGAAAATATAGTGGGGAATGTGAAACTGCAGGAACCTTGGTAATTTTGTTGTAACCCGCTCCTGTATGATGATTTTGACAACTGATCAGTTTAAGTGTGTGGAAATAATAATGATGATATTAATAATAATAATAACGACAACTACTATAACAATCATAGTAATAAAACAGGACGCAAGTGGGAGATATAAACATAAATTAGATCAGGTCCCAAAGACCTAACAAGAAATAAGAAACTCAGGATGCCAACAAGTCCATCTAATGAACCTGGGTCTTACAGTTCATAGGAAACATTGTCAATGAACTATACCTGTAATAAATAATCGTGCTGGAAAAAGTACTGGAAGAGATTAGACCCAACCTTAACGAAAGACCAAAGTAGAGACAAAGAGACTGGAGGTTCATCAGTCTAGTGCAACAAAGGATAGCAAATGGGTAAATTGGCTCTAGGAAAGAGCGATGGATAGAAGGACCCTTGAGCCACTTTCTTTCCATTTGGAGAAAATGTTAGACATCATCCCACCTTCACAGTCAATGGCGAAGGGGCCTCCTCTTGTTCTGGGATAGGAGAGTAGCGCATTATCACCATCCGTGGATTCACAGTGGATCCCTCGAAGTCAGATTGGAAAGTTGTAAGGAGTGTGGTGGAGGGGGTGTCAGACACAACAAGACAAGGAGAAATATCCTTCGAAGGATATTTACCAAAGGACAACACAGGTAGTGAGGATTGGCACTCAGAGCATCCTCACGCTTTTTCACGCTTACCCTTTGTCGTTCATTACACTTATAGTCTCACACTGTTTTAATTTCATAAATTTAACCTATTACTTTTCATCTAATCTTTACCGTAAAATAGCTGCTTGTTTACTTTCATTTCCTGTGTGGTGTTATAGTACTGTATCACATTTAAAACATCTGTCAATCTTTTACTTTACCTTATTATTTGTCAATATCTAAATAAAAGATTACACTTCTGTTACAAAAAACATTAATAATACCCTAATTATTCATGTTATTGGCGGATCTTAATAGTGCAACCAGTAGCAACAATTTTACAGTCGTGCAAGGCATCCGTGTTACTTATGCATAGGAAACAATCTCCGTCGGCACTGGCAACATGATGTTGATTTTAATCATTTAATTTTCAGTGTTGTTTTTCAAATCAGTAGTACTCGCTTTGTCCTTTTTTATTTAGCTTTTTTTTGTAAGGTTGTCGTTTCATTGCTGTCGCTTTGAGAACTAATGAGCGTAAAAGATTGAGAAAGAGATGGAAATATATATGAGAATAAAGAGGGAAAGGAGGAGGAGGAGGAGGAGGAGGAGAACGACAACGATAACAAAGAGAGAGAGAGAGAGAGAAAGAGAGAGAGAGAGGGAGAGAGAGAGAGAGAGAGAGAGAGAGAGAGAGAGAGAGAGAGAGAGAGAGAGAGAGAGAG
>BOPN01001356.1:0-10000 GCA_017312705.2 Penaeus japonicus
ATATATATATATATATATATATATATATATATATATATATATATATATATATGTAAGAAAATCTGGATTTTAATTCCGTAGACTTAGGAAATGTTACTAGCATCGTCCAGTGTGGTTTTGTAGTGACCTTTACGGCCACGTTACGGACGAGCACAGCCCAATACCTAACTCCCTGATGGTAGGCTCTCCTTCAGGTTGATGGCGCCCTGCTGAGCCGTTGTTTTCCTTGATGGTGTAGGATTTCCATAAAGGAATGCAGGAGCTCCTAATTCCGTGCTTTTTATGTCTAGAAAATGGTTTCCTGCGGTTAGCTCCCGATGCTCATAGTCAGTAAAATTGTCGTTAATAACATTTATTACCCAAGCGTGATTATAGCATTGATACTCAACGTTAAATGTGCCGAATGGCGTCAACTTTACAGAGGTTAACGACAAACACTTCCATTGCTGTGATGATTTCAGGTTAACAGTAGCTATTCATACCGAAGGATCATGGCAATTCATTAAAACTTTTGGATATGCTAGTCTTCATTATCTTCTGTTCGATCAAATTTAACACTGAATTGATAACCAATATGTGGCAAGCATTTGAAAATGATAAAAAGAATACTTTGAAATGAAGAGAGAGAGAGAGAGACAGAGAGAGAGAGAGAGAGAGAGAGAGAGAGAGAGAGAGAGAGAGAGAGAGAGAGAGAGAGAGAGAGAGAGAGAGAGAGAAAAGAGAGAGATTATTTTTCAAATCATCATAGCCTACTTACCGTAAGCGGTCTCAGTTACTTTTCCCTTCCAAAGACATTTTGCTTCCTCATCTATGAAAATTGAAAATAGTCCATGCCTCGTTTTCCAGTACTTGCCTTCGTCCGAGAAGGAAATCAAAACCGCTCGTGTCTAAATCCATTAAGAAACACGAAATCATAGAGTGTGAACGAAGCACTGATTTCATTTCTGAGATTACAGTCTCCTTCTAAATAAAGTAAAAACAAGGATCTAATCCTGCTAAGTACCATGGGAATATCACCTCCGAAAGTGCCTCGGTTTTTCTTATTTTTCCAAAGCTGTTCCTCTGAGCGCCGCTGCTGATTTTGTAAATATCTTGTGGGATGGTGGGAGACTTTTTTTTTTGTTTGGAAGTCAGCATGTTATCCATAGCAGCATAGTTAAAAATCAAGGTTTTCTCTCCACCCTTTCTTTGGGTTTAGACGGGAAAGAGGTCATAGGGATTTTTCTGTTCACCGCGTTTAGCCAGGTACAGAGAAAGGGAAAAATGAAAGCAATCTAGAAGATGAAGTAGAAACTGTTGTTTTCCTTGTTCTTATTTGTATCACACTTTTCATCATGATCTTTATCAATAGTGTCACTATTTCCATTATCATCATTGTTGTTGTTGTTCTCGTTACTGCTATTATCACTTCATTCTCCCGTTCTCCTTCTCCTCCTCATCCCTTTGATTCTTCCCATTGGAATGAGAGATCAAACCAATGGACAGCAAAGCTAACCAACTTAAATAATATTCAACACAATAGTATCAATGAGCCACTTGTTCAGCACTGATTCCCGTTGACAGGTCGGCAACAAAGTATGCATGCAGTCCAGCAACCGCACATCAACTCACTTTAGAAATGAACGCAAACTCCCTCTCCGCTTTGAGTAAGTATGTATATATTTAGAATCTCCTTGCAGTTGAAATCACATCGCATTAGTTGATATATATCTAAACTATATCTACCCTAGAAAAAAGAGAGAGAAAAGAAAGCTAAAAACACAGAAAATAGATAAACAAATAGAACTACATTGTCCCCGAACAGCAAAGAAGACAGCCCGTCGACATCCAACGCGCAGTACCTCTGAAAAGGGCGGGGGGGGGAGATTACCCTCTCGACCAGGGGGATGGGGTTAAGGGAAACCTCAAATATTTGCATAGTCAGCTGATGAGGTTGATGAGCCACGGGACGCAACGGGGCTATCGGCTCGTCGTCTGTAATTACCTCAAATATTGTCGATCGTGGTTTAACGGGGTGGGTGGGGGTGGAGGGGGTAGTAATGGCTGAGAAAGGAAGGAGGGAAGAGAGGACGAGAGAGAGAGAGAGAGAGAGAGAGAGAGAGAGAGAGAGAGAGAGAGAGAGAGAGAGAGAGAGAGAGAGAGAGAGAGAGAGAGAGAGAGAGAGAGAGAGAGAGAGAGGAAAATGGAGAGAGAGGGAGAGGGAGAGGGAGGGAGAGAGAGAGAGAGAGAGAGAGAGAGAGAGAGAGAGAGAGAGAGAGAGAGAGAGAGAGAGAGAGAGAGAGAGAGAGAGAGAGAGAGAGAGAGAGAGAGAGAGAGAGAGAGAGAGAGAGAGAGAGAGAGAGAGGAGGTGAGAGTGAGAGCCATCAATCGAGAGAGAGGATAGGAAGACGTATTTTTAATCCTTAGCAAACAGGTGATAATACTAACCTCTTGTCTAGTTCTATTGACTACATTTTTTCATTTCTGAAAAAGAAAAATCAGTTTGAATAGTAATGTTAAGTGGATGGGTTCATAATTATAAGATAAAATAAACGTTAAACGATAACGAACAGCAGAAGAAAAAGAAGAAAAGGGCGAAGCAGCGGAACCGCAATGAAAACGGAAGGAGCAGAGGTTAAAGAAGAAGCACTCCATGAAGTCGAAGGTAAAAATCGCAATAGGAGAGTGGGATGAATCCTTGTCTCTTGATGACCAGACAGACGAGCTGATTGTGGACGCTTGTGTCAGTTATGCATTTGAAATCCTCGCTGTGTCTCATTAGCGAGAATGTGTAGGTAAGTCAAAGAAATGCATGCAAAGTAGGAGGGATTAAAGGTTGGAAACTCCTTAGCATTCACTGAGTGTTTGACTAACTGGGCTGATGTCGTGAGAATTCCTCTCTTCATGTTTCTTCTCCCTCTCTCATTTCTCATTACTCTTCCTCCCCTTCTCCTCCCTCCTCGTCTTGGTGATGTTTTGTTTACGACCTCTCTCTTCTCCTTCTTCCTCCTCCTCCTCTTCTTCTTCTTCCTCCTCTTCCTCTTCTTTTTCTTCCTCCTCTTCCTACTCCTACTCCCCCTCCTCCTCATTCATCATCATTCATCATCATCATCATCCCTACCATCATTCCCTTATGTTTTTTCTCCACCATCTTCTTCTTCATTTCTTTTTTCCTTCTGTCCCTTTTCATATTTTCCTCCTTTCTCTCCTTCTCGTCCTCCATCACCTCCATCACGTAAAGAAAGCATATAAAAGCATCAACTCTAAAGAGAGAGGTCAAGAGACCAGATAACGAATTCTTTGCAAATGTGAAAGGGATTTCCAACGAAGCAAATACGCACTAAGAACGCTGAGGGTAAAGAAGATCTTCGGTTTGGATGATGGCGGTCTGATTGGTTGATGATCGAGCGCAGTTGAATATGCTATTATTGCTGTTTTTATCTTTGTCATTGTTATTATTATAATAATAATGATAGTAATGATAATGATGATAAAAAGATGGTAATGATAACAAAATTGATAATGATACAAGAGTAATTATAATAATGATGATCATAGTAATGATAAAGATGATGATAGTAGTTTCTGAGTCTAAAACAGATTCTTCCTCCATCAGGCGCTTCTGTTCTGTAGGATCCTTCTTTCCTCTTGTCCTGCTTTCCCCCCTCTTTCTTCTCCTGCCTCTCATTTCCTTGTGTCACTTTCTTGTCGTCTTTATTCCGTTGTCTGTTGTGTCCTTCGGCCTGGTCTTCGCGTTCTCTTTCCTCCCTTGCCTGTTGTGCTTCTTGCCTTTTTGTCTTCCCTTCAAAAAGAGAAGACAGCTCTACAGTTTTATTTCAGAAATTCCTCTCGAATTGCTTACTCTTCCTACACGCGGTTAATGATGATTTTTTTTTTCTTCTCCATAATCCAAAGTTTTTCTTCATTAAGCTCAGTGATTTGATTATCTCTCTCTCTTTCTCTCTCTCTCTCTCTCTCTCTATCTATCTATCTCTATCACTATCTATCTCTTACTCTTTCTTTCTCTCTCATTTTCTCTCCCTCTCCATCTCCCTGTCACTCTCTCCTCATTTCTAGGAAAGGAATAACGAAAGAGAACGCGAGAACAAAAAAGTGAGAGCAAAAAGTATAATGAAAAGATGTATCAAGTGAGATTAGTCTTCTTTCATCTTTGTCTCTTCCTTCTTCCTTCTCTCTTCTCCTCCTTCTTCCAGTTTCTCTCCCACCCTCCCTTTATCTCTATCTCTATCTCTCTCTCTTTCTTTCTTCCTCTCTTTCTATCTCTTTCTTTCTTCCTCTCTCTCTCTTTTTTGTCTCTCTCTCTCTCTCTCTCTCTCTCTCTCTCTCTCTCTCTCTCTCTCTCTCTCTTTCTTTCTCTCTTTCGTTCTTCCTCTCTTTCTCTTTCTGTCTGTCTCTCTCTCTCTCTCTATCTATCTCTTTCTTTCACTCTCTCCTTTCTCTCTCTCTCTCTCTCTCTCTCTCTCTCTCTCTCTCTCTCTCTCTCTCTCTTTTCTAACTCCTCCTTCTTCTACCTCTCTCCCCCCTCCTTCCTTTAACCCTTTTGCTCAACTTCTAATTCTATTGCAGAAGGAATCTCGGGTCAAAAGAAGGAAAAAGAGAAATATCAAAATTCTTGGCTATTTAAGCTTGATCCTTTTACAAAGTGGACGTCATTTCTTTGTCTTAGATTCGGGGATGTTATGTGGTGTGTGTGTGTGTGTGTGTGTGCGTGCGTGTGTGCGTGCATGTGTGTGTGTGCTTGTATGTGTGTGTGTGTGTGTGTGTGTGTGTGTGTGTGTGTGTGTGTGTGTGTGTGTGTGTGTGTGTGTGTGTGTGTGTGTGTGTGTGTGTGTGTGTGTGTAAATATTAGTGTTGTGTATTTGTGATTGTTTTTTTTCTATTGTATCTAAATCTGTCAGCCAGTTGCAAATTTCTTGATCTTTTGTCTATCCTCCTTCTATCAAAATACATAACGCTTCCTTGTATAATTCCTTCTTACTCTTCGTATAATGCATCACAAGCAGCTAGTCTCTCTCTCTCTCTCTCTCTCTCTCTCTCTCTCTCTCTCTCTCTCTCTCTCTCTCTCTCTCTCTCTCTCTCTCTCTCTCTCTCTCTCTCTCTCTCTCTCTCTCTCTCTCTCTCTCTCTCTCTCTCTCTCTCTCTCTCTCTCTCTCTCTCTTTCTCTCTCTCTCTCCCTCTCTCTCTCTCTCTCTCTCTCTCTCTCTCTCTCTCTCTCTCTCTCTCTCTCTCTCTCTCTCTCTCTCTCTCTCTCTCTCTCTCTCTCTCTCTCTCTCTCTCTCTCTCTCTCTCTCTCTCTTTTTCTCTCTCTCCCTCTCTCTCTCTCTCTCTCTCTCTCTCTCTCTCTCTCTCTCTCTCTCTCTCTCTCTCTCTCTTCTCTCTCTCTCTCTCTCTCTCTCTCTCTCTCTCTCTCTCTCTCTCTCTCTCTCTCTCTCGTCACACCTTTCTTGCTCATTTTGTTTATCCTTAGATTTTTCGTTGAGTTTTCCCTTCCTTCTTCTTCATGTACCTTTCGTCCTCACTAAGCCTTCCTTTTGTAATCTATTTTTTTTCCCGTTCCTCGTGTCACACCACTTTCATCTTCCTCCCTTTCGCCTTTTTGAAAGTTGTCACAATAAGAAATATGAAAAAAAGTAACTCTTGAATAAGTAAACAACAACACAAAAGGACGAAACTCCCACAGTTAAGTCAAAGACATTGAACCCAAAGGTAATATCTGGAACACGAAAACTGAAATTGCAAGTTCGCTGTTTTTTTTTTTTTTTTTTTTTTTTTTTTATCAGAAAACATTTTCGATGCAGTTCTAATGTTGTCGTTTCACACTTACAAGAAAGTCTTACATATAATCTATTTCTTTTTCTTCTTTTTTTTCTTTTTTTTCTTTCTTCCTCCTACGATTGGAATTCACAAAAGCTGAAAAATGTTTCTGAACCTTTAACTCTATCTAAAGTTTCGATTTTGATTAAATCATTTCCGGTCCTACAGGACGATACATAATAAATAGGGTTCGAATGTAAAACTTAGTGTTTGTTTTATCTTATGAAGTGGCTTTACTAATATATGATATATGTTTGCCTATAAAAGTTTGATTCCATTTTATGTGCATTTTTTTTTTTCAAATGCGACAAATTAACTTAATCTGGACAAACGTCTTAAGGTTCTTATTTCATTTTCTTCATCTTCTTCTTTATCATCATCTTAGTCTTATTCTTCTCTCTCTTGTTCTTTTTTTTTTCTCTCTTTTTAATACGACTATCACATGCTTCTAGATCATCATTTAATTAATGCTAGGCGATACTAAGCAACAACACTAACAAGAATTAATAATGAATGAACCAAATAAGAGAAGCCCGTGTCTATAAAAGTAAATACTTCCAGCAAGTAAAAATATTCATTGATTCTCGGATCCTTTCATCACATAAATGTAAATATGAATGAAATAACAAAACGTAGAGATATGATACTATAATATGAATGTATATTTTTATTAAAAAAGAAAAGAAAAGAAAATATAAATATATAAACATAAAATATAGCCTTACTTATGAATAAATGTTAACATCCACCATAAAAAAAGTTCAAACAACATAAAACAGTGAAAATTTATGTTGGGATCAAACACACCATGAAACCGTGCGAATTCATTCATAGCACAAACACGACACTATTATTATTAAAGGCTCAAATACAACAGAAACAGTGAAAATCAATATCTAGAGCTCAACTACTCCACAAAACAGTGAAAATCAATATTTAAGGCTCAAATAAAGCAGTGAGAATTGATTAGGGTTCACATAGACCAGAAACAGTGAAAATTAATGATTAGGGGTCAAATACATTATAAAACATTCAGAATTATAATGAGATTCAAATAAACCATGAAAGAGTGAACAAAAATATTTAGGGATCCAGTACACCATAAAACAGTGGAATTGATAAAGATAGGTATGCAGCTGAAACAGGGAAAAAAGTATGTAGGGCTTAAATACACCATAAAACAGTTAGAATAAATATAGGGCTCAAATATACCATGAAATAGTGAGAATTAATGTAGGCCTCAAATATACCATAGGCAGTGAGTATTAATAAAGATAGGGATTAAACATACTATGAAACAGTACACAAAAAAGGGGGGGGGGCTCAAATACACCATATAAAAATCTATCGTTCTAATACACCATATAAAAATCTATCGTTCTAATACACCATAAAACAATCAGAATTAATAAAAGGACACAAATACACCATGAAACAATGAAAAAAAAAGTAGGGGTCAAAAATACCATAAAGTTAGAATTAATATAGGACTCGGATACACCTTAGGCAGTGAGAATTGATAAAGGTAGGATTCAAACACACTATGAAACAGTGAAAAAATGAAGGTTCAAATACACCATGAAAAAGTGAAAAAAAAATCTAAGGCTCCAATACACCATAACACAATCAGAATTAATAAAGGGCTCAAATACACCATGAAACAATGAAAAAAAAGTATTTAAGGGCCAAATATACCATAAAATTAGAATTAATATAGGGCTCGGATACACCATAGGCAGTGAGAATTAATAAAGATGGGGTTCAAACACACTATGAAACAGTGAAAAAAATAGGGCTCAATTGCACCATAAAAAAAGTGGAAAAAATATCTATATGGCTCAAATACACCATAAAACAATCAGAATCAACAAAGGGCTCAAATACACCATGAAACAATTTTTAAAAATTAGGGGTCAAACATACCATAAAATTAGACTTAACATAGACCTCGGATACACTACGAACCCAAACTGAACCCCAAATCTTCTCGAATCACCAAATCAACAAACCGAGAGAGAGAGAGAGAGAGAGAGAGAGAGAGAGAGAGAGAGAGAGAGAGAGAGAGAGAGAGAGAGAGAGAGAGAGAGAGAGAGAGAGAGAGAGAACCACCAGCAAATCCAAAGCCCTCCTTGTTTATTTATATACACGAACCTCCTTCCTCCTCTTCCATACCATTCCAGAAATCCCATTCCAGTGTTCTAACCACGATATTCTGTTATTCAAGGCAAATGCTGATGTCCTTAGCTCTCCGTGTGATACAATCTACCGGCAGCCATTTGAGATTACATTAGCATTTAACACTCATCCCCCCACCTTCTCTCAGGGATTCATACTCGCTTCTGTACTCTGCCCGTGATTAAGTATCATTACTACCTCGGCACTGTCAGCTGGGAAACAGAGGGACGCCCTCGATGTGGTAATAGCGGTGATTGGTGGGCGGGTGGGCGGGTGGGTAAGTGGGCGGATTCCTCCATACCCTTTCTATATCTCCTTTTCTAAAAGTGGGTGGGTCCTTCTTTCGCCCTCTCCCTGCTGAAGTGGGTGGGTCTTTTGCCCTCTCCTTGATGAAGTGAGCGAGCTTTTCTTTCTCTTTCTCTCTCTCTCTCTCTCTCTTTCTCTATATCTTTCTCTCTCTCTCTCTCTCTCTCTCTCTCTCTCTCACTCTCACTCTCTTTCTCTTTCTCCTCTTTCTCTCTCCTCTCTCTCTCTCTCTCTTTCTCTCTCTCCCTCCCTCCCTCTCTCTCTCTCTCTCTCTCTCTCTTTCTCTCTCTCCTCTCTCACTCTCTCCCTCCCTCCCTCCCTCCCTTACTCTTTACCCCTGTCGAGAATAGGCGGTACCCTCTCCCTGTCGCCTAGCCTCTCCCTGTTGAAAGGGGTTTGGCTTCAACCCCCCCGCCCCCTGCCCGCCCGCCCGCCCGCACCCTTCTCACTGCCTTGTCCCTCCGTCGCCCTGCCGAAACTTAAGCTCTGCCAGGCCTATAAGTCTGCCCTAAGTCCTCCTTCTCGAGGGGAATGACAGCTTTATCCCCCCCAACGGCCCTCGTGGCATTGTCTCTCTCGACAGGGGAGGGAAGGAGGGGGAGAGGGAGGGAGGGGGGAGGGAGGGAGGGAAGGGGGAGGGAGGGAGGGAAGGGGAGGAGGGAGGGAAGGGGGGAGGGAGGGAGGGAGGGAGGGAGGGAGGGAGGGAGGGAGGGAGGGAGGGAGGGAGGGAGGGAGGGAGGAAGAAGGGAGGGAGGGAGGGAGGTGGGGGAGGGAGGGAGGGAGGGAGGGAGGGAGGGAGGAAGGGGGAGGAGGGAGGGAGGGGGAGGGAGGGGGGGAGGGAGGGGGGTTCGAGGTGCTGATAAAACGCCAATACCCGAAATGGTACGTCTTAGGGAGAAGCCCCTTATCTGGCGCAAGTTGTGTTTAGAGGGAATCTTAGGCGCAGTTACACCCTTTCTTCTTCCTTTTTTTTTTTTTTTTTTTTTTTTAAAATAAAGAGAAGAAATAGAAGAAGAAGAAGAAGAAGAAGAAGAAGAAGAAGAAGAAGAAGAAGAAGAAGAAGAAGAAGAAGAAGAAGAAGAAGAAGAAGAAGAAGAAGAAGAAGAAGAAGAAGAAGAAGAAGAAGAAGAAGAAGAAGAAGAAGAAGAAGAAGAAGAAGAAGAAGAAGAAGAAGAAGAAGAAGAAGAAGAAGAAGAAGAAGACGAAGAAGAAGAAGAAGAAGAAGAAGAAGAAGAAGAAGAAGAAGAAGAAGAAGAAGAAGAAGAAGAAGAAGAAGAAGAAGAAGAAGAAGAAGAAGAAGAAGAAGACGAAGAAGAAGAAGAAGAAGAAGAAGAGGAAGAAGAAAAAGAAGAAGAAGAGAGAGAGAAGAAGAAGAAGAAGAAGACGAATAAAGACAAAAGAAGAAGAGAAGATTGAAATAAAGAGAAGAGAAGAAGAAGAATAGTAAGAAAAGAAGAAGAAGAAGAAGACAGAAGAAGAAAGAAAAAGAAGATAATGACTAAAAAGAACTAAAAAAGAGGAAGAAAAGGGATTATAGACATTTTATAAAGAGAACAAAACTTGTTATCAGTGACGTGGTGATTACTATTGGATTCAAAGTGTAAAATATGGTGAGATTTATTTGACTTTAGCCTATTCACTACTTCTAACACAGTGGTCTTTCTCAGAAATTTAGAGCCATAGGAGGAATAGATATAGCAATATA
>BOPN01001356.1:20000-22500 GCA_017312705.2 Penaeus japonicus
ATATATATATATATATATATATATATATATATATATATATATATATATATATATATATATTTATATATATATATATATATATATTTATATATATATATATATATATATATATATATATATATATATATATATATATATATATATATATATATGTGTGTTTGTGTGTGTGTGTGTATATATATATACATATATATATATATATATATATATATATATATATATATATATATATATACATATATACATATGTGTGTGTATATATATATATATATATATATATATATATATATATATATATATATATATATGTGTATATATATACATATATTTATATATGTATATATATATATATATATATATATATATATATATATATATATATATATATGTATATATATATATATATATATATATATATATATATATATATATGTATATATATATATATATATATATATATATATATATATATATATATATATATATATATATATATATATATATATACATTTATATATATATATATATATATATATATATATATATATATATATATATATGTATATATATATATATATATATATATATATATATATATATATATATATATATATATATATATATATATATATATGTATGTATCTCTCTCTCTCTCTCTCTCTCTTTCTCTCTTAGATCTATCTTTTTTAACCCAAATTACATAATTATCCGGTCCTCTATATTTTTTTCTCTTCTTTCTGAGTATGATCTGACTTTTCACTTCATTTTGAGAAAGAACGTATATAGTTACACTTTCCGAACTAAGTGTCTTTTATTGATATTTGTTTATGTAGCGATAAGAGAGAGAGAGAGAGAGAGAGAGAGAGAGAGAGAGGAGAGAGAGAGAGAGAGAGAGAGAGAGAGAGAGAGAGAGAGAGAGAGAGAGAGAGAGAGAGAGAGAGAGAGAGAGAGAGAGAGAGAGAGAGAGAGAGAGAGAGAAAGTAAGAGAGAGAGTTAGAGTTAGGTATAGAGATAGATAGAGAGGTCGGTAGATAGATGGATAGATAGGTTGATAATTAGATAAATAGTTGAGAGAGAGAGAGAGAGAGAGAGAGAGAGAGAGAGAGAGAGAGAGAGAGAGAGAGAGAGAGAGAGAAAGAGAGAGAATGATGAATAGCTAAACCATCACTCTCATTCTTTCCATGCAAACGACTTAACACTTTTCTTCCTCCAAGCCAACCGAACCACAAAATCCAACCGAACCGCATATATCAAGTCAAATAAAAACTAAAGCCAATTTGTACCATATCAAGCAAGTCATTGACCATTAGAGCTAGCTCCTCGTACCTGTGAGAACCTGTTTTCTGTTTGTACCATCGCTTCACTTCCTCTGGTTCAGCCGGGGGTGCGAATGCGTGCGTTTTATGTTTTACTTGAGTTGCTAAGTTTTGTTTTTATTTGGCTATTTTGGTCTCGTGTTCGAACCCTCGAGGTGTTTGGGTCTCTGATGGTTGATTTAGAAAGACTTGTGTATATATGTATGTATGTATGTATACACACACACACACACACACACACACACATATCAATGTGAATATTTCTATATTTGTTTATCTGTGTATTTCCTTACGCACAATGTGTCTGATTAATTATAAACATCTATTCTACCACATAAGCATATTTTTAGAATCACCCTTCCCAGCCTCCGCTCAGTCCCCGACACCTGAAGGCTTATGCAGAAAAAAGGGGGGTGGGGAAGGGGGGCTGGGAGTGGGGGGAGGGGGGGAAGTAATGAAGTTGCATGACTTTCCCACGTGCCAGTATGCCCCCCGCCCCCCACCCCCATCCCCTCCCCCTCCCCTAATGGCACTGCAACGCTTGCTTGCTTGCTGGCTTGCCCCCAAAACCGTCTGTCAGAATTGATAGCGTTCATAAATAGCATGAACATTCAATGATGCAGAGTTGCAGAAATTGGATGCGTGTTCTGTTGCTAGTGAACCTCAAAGGCGTGTCCTTCTATTTTTCCTTTTGTTTCTTCTTCTCTCTCTATTCCTTCTCCTCCCCTTTCTCTCTTTACCACCCACCTCCCTCTCCTTCCCTTCCCTTCCTCCCCCTCCCCTTTCCCTCGTCCTCCTTCAAATCCCTTTCATCATCCCTCCTCCCCCTAACCCTCACCCCCACCCCTTCCCCCACCCCTTCCCCCTCCCCCTTTTCATCCAGGTATAGGCCTATGTCCAAAAGTAACCCTCTTTATCAATGCCAATTATCTCCTTTTCATTCATCATTACCACATTGATGATAAATGCTTGTAATACGAGTTGGGTTAATGAGCTTCTAATTAGTGAGAGACAAAAGATATGGGAGTATGAATGTAGTAGAGGGGAAGAGAGGGAGAGGGAGAGGGAGAGGGGGAGGGAGAGGGAAGGATGCAGGGAGAGGGAAGGGAAGGAGAAGAAGAACCTGTCAAGTCGATTCATTTGAAGACGATTTGTTCAATTCCGTAACCTGTGGACTGTGCACA
>BOPN01001356.1:35000-36295 GCA_017312705.2 Penaeus japonicus
TACGACCGAAAAAATAAAAAAAGAAATAAAAAGTCAAGGACAAGCAATGTTGATTTATGTAATCTTTATATGAAGGAAAAAAATGCTTCGACTTGTAACTTTATGAAAATGTGTCAGTTTTACTTTTTTTTTTTTTTTGCGTGTTAAGAAAAGATAACTGACTGTAAAAGATGTTTTTTTCTTTCTTACTCTTTCTTTTCCTTTTTTTTTTTTTTTTTTTTTGCTTGTTAAGAAAAGATCACTGACTGTAAAATATTTTTTATTTTTTATTCTATTTTTTATCTATTTTTTATTTTTTTTAGTTAAGAAAAGATAACTGACTGTAAAAGATGTTTTTTTTTTTTTTTTTTTTTTTTTGCTTGTTAAGAAAAGATAACGGACTGTAAAAGATAATGACTTAGGGGTCCGAAGTGAATCGATAGATAGCACAAATATTTACTGCAAATAGGTAAACAAATATACTACTAAAGAGATATATGTCAAATTTGAAAAATAGTTAGAGAGTAGATTCATTGATAAGGATAGATAGACAGAGAAAAGGATAAAGACAGATAGATAAAGATAAAGGGAGAGATAGATGAGAGAGAGAGTGAGAGAGAGAGATATGGAGAGAGAGAGAGAGAGATATATGGAGAGAAAGAGAGAAAGAGATATGGAGCGAGAGAGAAAGAAAGAAAGAGAGAAAGAGAGAGAGAGAGAAAAGAAAGACAGACAGAGACAAACAGACAGAAACAGACAGACACACACACAGACAGACAGAACAACATGCATACATACATCCATGCAAACACATTCATCTCTCCATACCTGTTGTTTATACTCTACGGGCTTAAACTCCTAGAATGGGATATAGGGAATAAACACATTACGTACACATAGTCGATATTAATTGAAATATAGAGGCGACCCCCCCCCCGATACCTCTATCACAATTAAACAGAATCAAATACTTCATAAACAACCCCCTTCCCCCTGTTTACAAAAAAAAAATAAATAAAAAAAAAAATAAAAAAAAATAAATAAATAAAAAGATAAAAAAATTTCAACCTGCATCATACACACTTTCATAAACACATAACAGGGATTTATGCAACATACTGCTTGTTGCAAGCGGGTTCCCTGTTGTTGCGGCTGGTATGTGATAAGAGAGGGCAATTTCGTGTATTACTTCATGAGGTCATCAAAGGTCAAGGAGATTCTTGGGTCAGCCGGAAGAGTGATGGTTTTATCCTCTGTTTGTATTTAGAATTAGATAGATCTATTATTTGTGGTTGATGTTGGGGGGCGGGGGGGGG
>BOPN01001356.1:36461-41461 GCA_017312705.2 Penaeus japonicus
GGAGAGAGAGAGAGAGAGAGAGAGAGAGAGAGAGAGAGAGAGAGAGAGAGAGAGAGAGAGAGAGAGAGAGAAAACGCAGAAAGTAAAAAAGTATCCCCCAAACCCCGCCCTTGTGTCACCCGGCATATGCTGATGGGCGCGGTTCCTACCCAAACGACCAATTTTAACCTCGGACATCAATCTTGCAAACCGTTCGTTGCTACGAAGCTTTGGCGTGAGAACTTTCGTGTGTGGACGCTTTCGTGTGCACGTCTGATTATTTTAAGGATTGTGGCTTTATTTTTCGATGTTGTATGTGTGTGTATTGTGTATTTGAGTGCGTGTGTATGTGTGTGTGTTTGAGTGCGTGTGTTTGTGTTTGTATGTGTGTGAGTGCGTGTGTGTGTGTGTTTCTATGTGTGTGTGTGCTTGTATGTGTGTGAGGACGTGTGTATGTGTGTGTGTGCGTGTGTGTGTGCGAGTGTGTTTGTATTTGTGTGTGTGAGTGCGTGTGTATGTGTGTGTGTTTGTATGTTTGTGTTAGTGTGTATGTGTTTGTGTGTTTGTATGTGTGTGAGTGCGTGTGTGTGTGTGTGTGTGTGTGTGTGTGTGTGTGTGTGTGTGTGTGTGTGTGTGTATGTGTGTGTGTGAGTGCGTGTGTATGTGTGTGTGTGTGTGTGTGTGTGTGTGTGTGTGTGTGTGTGTGTGTGTGTGTGTGTGTGTGTGTGTGTGTTTGTATGTGTGTGTGAGTGCGTGTGTATGTGTGTGTGTGTGTGTGTGTGTGTGTGTGTGTGTGTGTGTGTTTGTATGTGTGTGAGTGCGTGTGTATGTGTGTGTTTGTATGTGTGTGTGAGTGCGTGTGTATGTGTGTGTGAGTGCGTGTGTATGTGTGTGTGAGTGCGTGTGTATGTGTGTGTGTTTGTATGTGTGTGTGAGTGCGTGTGTATGTGTGTGTGTGTGTGTTTGTGTGTGTGTGTGCGTGTGTATGTGTGTGTGTTTGTATGTGTGTGTGCGTGTGTATGTGTGTGTGTGTTTGAGTGCGTGGTTATGTGTGTGCGTGTTTGTATGTGTGTTTGTGAGTGCGTGTGTATGTGTTTGTGTGTTTTTATGTGTTCGAGTGCCTGTGTTTGTATGTGTGTGTGTGTTTGTATGTGTGTGTGAGTGCGTGTGTATGTGTGTGTGTTGTATGTGTGTGTGAGTGCGTGTGTATGTGTGTGTGTTTGTATGTTTGTGTGAGTGCGTGTGTTTGTGTGTGTGTTTGTATGTGTGTGTGTGAGTGCGTGTGTATGTGTGTGTATGTTTATATGTGTGTTTGTTTAGGGGAAATCGGAGAGATTTCTTTTCGTCCATATCATCGTGCCATTTGGTTATCCTCGGGAGCTGTCCTGGCTGGATGGCCTCGTTCTGAAGCCATGCTGTCTGCAATTGAGGATCCTATTTTCCTCGAGGTGTTTAACGAGTGGAGAGGCTACGGCCTTCTCGGGAGCTGCTTGCTTCATTACTCTCCACTCTTGAAAATTCGATATAGTGGGGGAAAGAAGTAGTCACAACTGAGGCGTTTATTAAACGTGCTAGATGCGTGGTTATTAATGGGAAAGAATGGGAATATCATCATAGCTTTTGGGGTTTTGATATTATTAGATTATCATTATCAAAATGTGTTATTAAGTGAATAACTACAACCATCAGTCTTTAGAAGTTACGCCCCCCCCCCCCCCCCAAAAAAAAAAAAAAACTCCTCAGCTGTCTGTCTGTTGTCTCCTGTCATAAACAGTTGCATTTTTACTCCTCTTGTTTGACTCGGGTATCGATTCACTCAAGATTTTCCATGTCGTTTCTCTATTGCCCTTCCTCGCCTCAATTGTTTTGGAATAATATTCAGACTTGGTTCGGTTACACTGCTGTCTCGTTTGTCATCTTCAGCTTTTGTACTTTCCTTGTAAATTTGCATTGTACTTGTCAAATATCATGTTTTCTGTGTTATTTCTCTCATACATAAGAGCCTGCATCTATTCAATTAATTATGGTACACGTGGTGCGCATTGTTCAATATTTCTTAAAGATTTCTCTGAATATTTAAACTTGTGTGTCTAAGTTATCTGTATAAGATAATTGATTTAAGATTTTTAAAAATTGTTTATCGGTAAATTACAAAAGATATTTGGTGAGTAGCTTTTTAACAAGTTTGTTTTTATTTTTTGTTGTTGTTTTTTTAAGTCTGCTTTGGTAGTTTTGAGGTCCGGATCAGCAAAAGGACATAGTACATTATCTGTATGAATTGCAGTATGAGTATTGATAAGCCTGTAGGTTAATTAATTGTTAACTCAAGAGTGGTAATCATCATCTCATATTTATTGTTACTAGATAGAAAAACAACAATAATAAAATCGCCAACAAATTAATATATATATATATACATATATATATATATATATATATATATATATATATATATATATATATATATTTTTTTTTTTTTTTCTTCTTCTTTTTTTAAGGTAATTCCGGAAGCATCATAAACATATTCGGAAATTCTTACAGAGCTCTTTGGAAGAGAGAGAGAGAAAGAGAGAGGGGAGGAAGAGAGAAAAAGAGACGCGGGAGTAGAAAGAGAAAGGTAGAGAAGAGAATGTTTATGTGTATGTGAGAGAAAGAAAGAGAGCAGAAAACGAAAGGGAGAGAGAGTGTTTGTGTTTATATGAGAGAAAGGAAGAGAGAGAAAGAGAGTGAGTGTGCGAGAGACAGTGTTTGTATGTACGTGCGAGTGTGTGAGCGTATGTTAGGGAGAAAGAAAGGAGAGAGAGAAAAATGGACGTAAAATTAAGATCTAGGAAAAAAAGGATTTGAGGTAAAAGAATAAAAACAGCAGTTGACATCATTTCCAGATCATACAGTCTATGCAATAGCAGAGGAAATAGCAAAGTCACTAGCAAAACACAAGGGAATCAGCACCGACGGATACAACCGGATTCCAAGAAGTTTCGTTTACCCAAATAGCATCACAATTAACACGACGAAATTGCTATTAGTCCTCCCATTACTAGCACCAACAAGTACGCCAACCACCCTGGAAACCCCCTCCGCAGCGCCTCCAGCTATTTAGGCTTCCTCTCCCTAGACCTACTAGCCTACTAGCACCAACAAGCAAGCCACCCTTCCTGGAAACCCCTTCCCGGCGCCTCCAGCTAGCAAGCCTTCCTTCCCCTAGACCTACTAGCCTACTAGCTCGGCCCACTAATTACTGATAATCCTCTATTTCCGCGCGGATGGCTGCGACATGGCCAGAGATCCTAGCAATAACCTGTGTATGAAAACTGACGCTATCTCTCTCTCCCATTCTGCACAACCCCTCCTCCCGTCCCCCCACACACACACACACACACACACACACACACACACACACAACCACACACACACAAACACACACACACACACACACACACACAAACACACCCGCACACTCATGCACGCAAACACATAGATATGCCGGCTAATTAATTGACACAAATCTAACTTTAATTCATAAATTCAATATCGTTTAGCAAGCATTCCCTCCTGACCTGTGTTAATTCAGAAATTGTAAAAAAAAAAAAAAAAAAAAAAAAAAAAAAAAAAAAAAAAAAAAAAACAGAAAGAAAAAAGTCGGGATGGTTTCAGGTGCACTGTCGACATCTGCAAATTGCAAAGCAACATTGACTTCAAATGAATAATTATCCAACTAAAGAAAAATGACTGGAAGCGATTACATTTCCCGAAGCGTCGTGTCTGTGATCTCCATTGAAGCAAATATGAAGCTCCGTTGCACATGCATTAGACGTGCATTGTTAGGGAAATGCAAGCAGAAAGATATAGCAAGCTGTTCTCTTTATTGATTTTCAACAAATAACTGCAGTTCATCAATGCATTGTCAATATATAAGGGTTTAACTTATTGCATTCATTGTTTCTATTTTATTCATAGCATATTAATATCTTATCATATCTTATCAATGCCTCTACTCGGAGCAATTGCAAAATAATATAACATTTAAAACTTTAACATTTACGTATTGCAATTTTCAAAGGAATTCAGATGCCTTCTCAACGGAATGTGCATTGGGATCAGTGCACATGGCAAGGGAGACAATTTAGGAAGAAAAGAAAAGCAATGAGAACATATTCTGACGCATCTCGGAAATATCATATTTACTCCCTCGTCTGTTGACTATAGAATCTGAATTTATATTTATCAGTATTTCATTTATAGGTCATTCAGCGGAATTAGATATTAATTTTCCGGTCATTATTATACATCTTTGAATCTTTCTTTATTCAATAGATCAGGAAAGACTTCTCGTATGATTGAAATAAACGATAAATTATATATAAGCAGATCTGAAATTGTGTATAACGTAAGAAAGGTACACTATATGAGGATGTTCTGAATGCAGAGAGAGAGAGAGAGGGGGGGGGGCAGCGAGAGAGAGAGAGTGAGGGGGGGGGGGCAGCGAGAGAGAGAGAGAGAGAGAGACAGAGAGAGAGAGAGAGACAGAGAGAGAGAGAGAGAAAGAGAGAGAGAGAGAGAGGAGAGAGAGAGAAAGAGGAGCAGCGAAAGAGAGAAAGAGGAGCAGCGAAAGAGAGAAAGAGGAGCAGCGAAAGAGAGAGAGAGAGAGAGAGAGAGAGAGAGGAGCAGCGAAAAAGAGAGAAAGAGAAAAAGAGAGAGAAAGAAGGTGGAGTAAAGCGTATGTGAAAGAGAAAAAAACAAAAAAACAAAACAAATAAAAGACAGTAAAAAATAATCATTCGACCCCACAATTCAAAATTCATCCTCCCATCAAACCTTCTATCACAAACTACTATCGTAGAATTCAGACACATAAGCTCCCATCTCCACTACGACCACAGCTTTTGGAATCTACAAAGACCACAGCATTATGTGCATTAAATCTATGAGATATGACTGATGATCGGTGCTTATAGGTCCTATAACGCAGAAGAGAACGTCGGTAAAGGTGATTCACAAAATCTATTGGATTCCTATAA
>BOPN01001356.1:98961-101461 GCA_017312705.2 Penaeus japonicus
GCAAACGAAGGGACGACTCAACTGCATTCCGGAGAGTGAGTGAGAGGGTCGTTTCCAACAAGCAAGTATCTCTTTTTTTTTTTCTTTTTTCTTTCTCTTTTTTTAAACAACTAGGACGACTCGAGTAATGGAGGAACAGCTGGAAGGAGAGTGATGGAATCATATCCCGCTGGGGTTTGATGTGTGTGTGTGTGTGTGTGGTTGAGGGTGTGGGTGTGTGTGTGTGTGTGTGTGTGTGTGTGTGTGTGTGTGTGTGTGTGGTTAGAGGGGGGTGTGAGTGTATTATTTGTGTGTGTGGGGGGGGGGGAGTGGGTTCGATAGGGAGGAGAGAGAGAGAGAGAGAGAGAGAGTGGATTTTGGGATGGTGAGAGAAGGGGAAGGTTGTGTGGGGGACTAGATTTTAACAGTCAGGGGGGAGGTAGAAGGGGAGGAGGAGGGTAGCGAACTAACTCTTACTGAACAAGAAAGATAACAACCCCCTCCAGATCGGTGAGAGTTACTCCAAACCTCCTCTACCAACTTTACTCTCGCTACTTCGAAGGACTCAAATCGTTATGTTGCACGCAAGTCCCCTTCAACTTAATAATACTCGCTCGCCGGGGAAAAGCCAGCTTAGTCATCACCAAAGACTTAAACGGGACATAAATCCACTCACACTGGTTCCTTCGCTGCTTCTTTGGATGCTTCGGTGTCTCCTTGTACAAAGTTCGAACTTGTCTTCGAGGGCCATAGGTGAAAGCTGATAATTGGTCCTAAGAGTTTCACAAGTAATTATATATATACTTGATTTGCTATACTTCAATGTATTGATATCATAATGTTAATGATATAGTAAGGATGATAATGATTGGTGATGATGAATGATGATACTTGATATGCTATACTTCAGTGTATTGATATCATAATGTTAATGATACAATAAGAATGATGATTGATGATGATAAATGATGATACTTGATACGCTATACTTCAATGTATTGATATCATAATGTTAATGATATAATAAGAATGATGGTGATTGATGATGATGAATGATGATACTTGATATGCTATACTTCAATGTATTGATATCACAATGCAACTGAGACAATAAAAATGATGATAGTGATAATGATCATGATTATATATGATTGAAAAAATTACATTGATGACACAGAATAAGTTGGAAATATGAATAACAACTATTTTAGTAATATTAGTAAATATCATAAGCTGATAAGAATTACAATGATAATAACAGAAAATGAGAAACTAACATCAAAATGGCACCATTGGCACTCAGGGTAATATTTTCAATGATGTTTTGCAACAATGGTAGTGATGATAGTAATAAAAAGACGACGTTAGTGATGATGAGGATGATGATGATGTTAAAGGGAAAAGTGCTTGATAATATTAATGATCATTACCACTATCAATATAAATGAGCTATAGAAAGGATAATACATCTATAATATACATTAATTTTGATGATACTAGTTAGAGCAATACCAATAACAACACTATTGATTAGTTGAATAATATCATCAATAACAATAAGAAAAACAAATGAAGATATAAAAAAAAAAAAAAAAAAAAATCTTGATACATCACTGGGTAAACAGTAAATAATATCATCAATAACAATAAGAAACAAATGAAGATATGAAATATAACAAAAAATAAATAAATAAATAAAAAAATCTTGATACATCACTGGGTAAATAGGGACCGTAATCAGGAAATCCGATCAAATTGAAATCCTCAAAGATGCGAAATAATTCCTGATTTACAATGATATTCGCTCGGGGTATATTCGAATAATACTTTTACAATTTAGATTCAATATATATTTTTTTCCTTTTGCAAATGCAAGTTTGCCGAAAACGATCTATATATTGTGTTTATAGCAAACACACATACATAATTTTTATCATCCATATTATCATCTTTAGCATTATCAATAATCATTATTGTTATTATTATTGTCATTATTATTATTAACATTATTATTACTATTATTATCTTATTATTATCATTATCATTATTACTACTACTATCATTATTATCATTATCATTTTTGTTATTACTACCACTACTACTACAACTATTATCACTGTCATTATCATCACTTCTATTACCATTATCATTATCAACATATTCATAATAATTTTATTATTGTTATTGTTAGCATCCTCATCATGATTAATATTATCATTATCATTCTTACCATTATTATTATCTTTATTTTTTATTTTTATTTTTTTTGTAGTACCAAGGAGGCAACCTCTCTTTGATAGGTCAATTGAACAAATTCCTTTCCATAGATTTCAATACCTTTTATTACTGTTCCCAAAGCCCTATAACTGGTATTATATCTTCCCTTTTCATTTCCACATTCTTGCTATTCCACATTCTCCAGTGAAAATGAAAATGATTAAGCCGCAGCTATGAATCAACATACAAATCTTTACCTTATATACCCACATATTGGCTATGTTCTAATAGCTGATCAATCTCG
>BOPN01001356.1:121461-123961 GCA_017312705.2 Penaeus japonicus
CTTTTTCTCCCTTTTGTTTCTCTTTTTATGTTTTTTTTTTTCTTTCAAAAGGGACTTTCAAAGAATAATTTGTTTCAGTCTCCCCCCCTCGAGAAAACAAAAAAGGAAAATTGAGAAGGACATAATAGCCGCCACGAAAAGGTGAAAATACGAGAATAATAATCAAGTAAAGAGAGGGGGAAAGATGAGCGAAAGTTTAATCTTCACAGAATGAGAGCTAAAGTAACTAGAAAGAAAGTAAACAGACAGACAAGGATAGGATTATGTAATAACTCTTGCTGTTTCCTCTTCTTCATATTCGTCTTTTTCTTTTTTTCTTTTCTTCCCACTTATTTATTTATTATTATTTTTTTGCTATCTTCTTTTTCATCTTCTTCGTCTTCTTCCTTCCTCTTCTTCTTCTTCCTTCTTCTTTTTCTTCTTCTTGTATTTCCATCTCTCCCCTAACTTCTATATCCTTCAATATATCCTCTTCCTTCTCCTTATTCCTTTTCTTACTCTTTCTTTACTTCTTCTTCTTCTACTTTTTTATTGTTATTTCTTTTTCTCTCCCTTTTCTTCTTCTTTTTTTCTTCTTCTTCTTGTCTCTCTCCTCGTCCTCTTCGTCCTCTTCTTCCTCCTACTTCTCCTCTTCTTCCTCCTCCTTTTCCCTCACCATCTTCTTCCCTGACCCTAGACCCCTTATTTATTCAAACACATGATTTTAATTTCTTAAATTGTTTATTCAGAGTAAACATTCCCAATTACAACAGGAGTGACAAGGGGAAGCTATGCATCTCACTCACGACATGTGTGTATTTGCCATTACACTTTTTTTTTTTCTCTCTTTTTTTTTTTTTTTTTTTTTTTTTTTTTTTTTTTTTTTTTTTTTTTTTTTTTTTTTTTTTGGGGGGTAGCGGGGGGATGGGGGTAGCGAGGAGTGACAATTGGAATGGGATGTGGAGGAGAAGAGATAGAGAGGAGAGAGGGGGAGAGGTGGAGAAGGAGATGGAGAAAGGGGGGGGTGGCGAGAGGGGGAGAAGATAAGGGGAGATAGATAAGGGGAGAAGGGGGAGGAAGGGAGGATTAAAATGAGGAGACGGAGGAAGGAATGGGAAGAGGAGAAAGAGGAAGAGGGGGGAGGGGGGCGAGGAGAGGAGAAAGAGCAGAGAAGAAGGGAGGGGGAGAGAAGGGTAAGGCATAAGTGTGCAAGAAAGATAAGAAGTGAAAGGGGGAAGGATTAGATTGGAGTGGGAGAGGAGGCTAAGGGAGTAAGTAAGGAGTGAGAGGGAGAGGTGGAGTGAGGGGGGAGGGGGGAGGGGGATGGGGAAGGGGTGGAGTAGATGCTTAAAGGTAGAGGAAGGACCGAAGACACACTCATATACTCCCTTCGAAAAAAGTTCTTTTCTCCGAACTTTGTGCAACTTTGTGCAACGTATATTTACATAATCACATCACTTTTACATTTGCATTGTATTGTAATTTTTTTTCCCTCTACTTTTTAAATATGCAAAAGGACTTTTATGTACAGAGGATTCTCTTTCCGATCCGTTTTGCGTGAATAGATTTCTTGTTGTTCATTGATTTATTCTTTTCTTCTATGTCATTTTCCGAAATATCATCTTTATTTTCGTATCTATTTTTCTACTCTGAAGCAATCATTTAGCATTAATTGTGGAATCAATACTTCATGAGTGTTAGAAGAGGTTAGATCTATAATAGAAAAAAAAAAAATAAATCATGCATTCCCCATGTCAAGAGATTAATCAGCTTCTGTTATCTGCCTGACCTCGTGTCATGGAGTCTGTCTATCTTTATTATAGAAGCTGTGCTTAAAATCTTTTGCTCTTATCTTCTTCTTCTTCTTCTTCTTCTTCTTTTCTTATCTTTTTTCCTTTCTTTGTTTCAGATAATGTTGTTTTTGATACTGCCTTCACGACGGTTTGAAAAAAAGAGAGAGAGAGAGAAAAAAAAAATATATATATATATATATATATATATATATATATATATATATATATATATATATATATATATATATATGTGTGTGTGTGTGTGTGTGTGTGTGTGTGTGTGTGTGTGTGTGTGTGTGTGTGTGTACACACACACACACACACACACACATATACGTATATATATATATATATATATATATATATATATATATATATATATATATATATATATATATATATATATTTATATATATATATATAAATATATAAATATATATATATATATATATATATATATATATATATATATATATATATATATATATGTGTGTGTGTGTTTGTGTGTGTGTGTGTGTATACACACACACACACACACACACACACACACACACACACACACACACACACACATATATATATATATATATATATATGATGAAGAGGGAGAGAGAGAGAGAGAGAGAGAATACCTGACGCATAACACCTAGCAGATGATTGTTTAATGTTAGCTAGTTATTTAATATGCAAATGATAGGATTTGTAATTCCAATATAGCAACCAATCAT
>BOPN01001356.1:141461-143961 GCA_017312705.2 Penaeus japonicus
TATCCTAAACATAATCATTATCATCATTTTCATTATTATCATAACTATCATCATTATTCTTGTTGCTGTTGTTATTACCCTTTTTCATTATCCTTACTATTATTGTTATCATTATCATCAGTATCATCATCACTGTCACTGTTATCATTACTATCACTATAATCATTATTGCTATTACCCTTATTATTGTGACTATCACTATTACTATCATTATAATGATTATTGCCATCATCAGTATTACTAGTAGCAGCAATATTATTATTATCCTCACTATTGATATCAGCATCATCACCATCATTATCATTATCATCATCATTATCAACCTGATCATCCTTATCATCATCATTATCATTATAATCATCATCATCATAACCATCATCCTCATCATCATCATAACCAACATCCTCATCATCATAACCATCATCATCCTCATTATCATTATAACCATCATCCTCATCATAACCATCATCATCAACATCATCATCATCCTCATCATCATAACCATCATCATCATAACCCTCATCATCATCATCTCATCATAACTGTCATAACCCTCATCATCCTCATAACCATCATCATCATCATCATCATAACCCTCATCATCATCATCATCATAACCATCCTCATCATCATCATCATAACCATCATCATCATCATAACCCTCCTCCTCATCATCATCAACATCACCATCATCATCATTATAACCATCATCCTCATCATAACCATCACCATCATCATCATCATAACCCTCATCATCATCTCTTCATAATGTCATAACCCTCATCATAACCATCATCATCATCATCATAACCATCATCACATCATCATAACCCTCATCATAACCATCATCATCATCATCATAAACCTCATCATCATCATAACCATCATCATAACCATCATCACATCATCATAACCATCATCATCAACATCATCATCATCATAACCATCATCCTCATCATAACCATCATCATCATCATAACCATCATCATCATCATCACCCTCATCATAACCATCATCATCATCATAACCATCATCATCATCATCATCATCATCATAACCATCATCACCATCATCATAACCATCATCATCATCATAACCATCATCAACATCATCATCATAACCACCACCACCACCACCATCATCATCAACATCATCATCATCATAACCACCACCACCATCATCATAACCATCATCATCATCATCATCATCATCATCATCATTATTATGCCTTCCATCTGCCTCTGAATACCAAATCATAACACAAGCAAGTACTTTAGAAACTTAATATGTTATCTTTTCCCTGAAACATCATGACAAAATGAAAACTTACGCCTAATGAATACATTCAATATTAATATCCTTCAGCAAGTTAACACAGAACACTCAACACTTTAGACTAATTGAAAAACTTTTTTGGCCCAAGTTAACTTTCATCATCTGAGGTCTATGCATATTCATGGTGTCAACATGGCCCTCGCTCGCTTTCCCAGGACGTAAAGAAACATGATTATGAAAATGTGATGTGTTCATACACACACACATATGTATATGCACGCACACACACACTTACACACACACACACACACACATATACACACACATACACACACATACACGTGTATATGCACACACACACACACATACACACACACACACACATGTATATATACATACACACGCACATACATTCATACACACATGCACACACATACTCACGCACACACACACACACACACACACACACACACACACGCATATGCAGATAAATATTTAGGATGAAAAAATACAATGTGTAAAGAGATGATTATCAAAATTGAAAAAAAAAAAAAAAAAAAAATCATTAACAAAAATGATGATAGATTTTACCAATGATGTGGGTACTGATATTGGTAAGAATGATAATGAGATGTTAATGATTAAAACAATGATAAGGATAATAATAACAATGCTAATGATTATGAGATAAAGTGATATATACACAATGATGATGATGATGATGATAATGATAACAATAATGATGATAATAGTAATATCAACAATAAGAAGAAGAAAAAAAGAAGAATGATGATAAGGATAATACAAATAATAACGATAATAATGATAATGATGATGATAATAAGAATAATAACAACTAAGATAGTAATAACTATGATCATTATAATGATAATAATAGTGCCAGTTACAATGATAATAGTAATTATAATGATAACAATGATAATTATAATAATAAGGATGAAGTAATGCTAATGTTACTAATTATACTGATGATAATAATGATAAAGATGATGATGATAACAACAACAATAATAACAATAACAATAATGAAAAGAATGACAACGATAATGATGATAACAACAGTCAATCTCAGAATTCAGAATATTTCGGGAAAAAAACAACCTGGACGTCAATAAGGACACCTGTTGCATCATGATTATGCTCATCTATTATTGCAGTGGAATTGTCAGTATTGAGAAAAGTGAAAGAAAGAGGATGAGGGGGA
>BOPN01001356.1:159633-162133 GCA_017312705.2 Penaeus japonicus
TTGTTGTGAGTGATGATGGTTTTAGGGAAGATATTGATATAGGAATGATGTTTAGAGATTGTTGTTGTGAGTGATGATGGTTTTAGGGAAGATATTGATTTAGGAATGATGTTTAGAGATTGTTGTTGTGAGTGATGATGGTTTTAGGGAAGATATTGATTTAGGAATGATGTTTAGAGATTGTGGTTGTGGATGGTGGTTAGGGATAGGGTGAGGGAGTGGTGATGTTCGGGATAGGTTAATGTAGAGGTGATTAGTATGGATAGATTAATGTAATGAGTAGATTATGAGATTTTGAGTAGATTGAAGAAGTGGCATTTTTTCAGGAATAGATTGAAGGGTAAATGAGAAAGTATGGAGATTGAACATAGTAATTTCTGATTTCTTATAATTGAAATTCAACTTCTTTATTCATCTACCATCCACTTTGCGAAGGGGATGTCAGCTTGACGAAGATTTAACGATGCTTTTAATTGCATCCTCCACCTCCACCCTCACCTTTCGTCACCTCCACCTCCACCCTCCATCTCGTACCCACTTCCACCCTCACCTTCGTCACCTCCACCTCCACCTTCGTCACCTCCACCTCCACCCTCCTCCTCGCATCCACTTCCACCCTCACCTTCGTCACCTCCACCCTCCACCTTCGTCACCTCCACCTCCACCCTCCTCCTCGCATCCACTTCCACCCTTACCTTCGTCACCTCCACCCTCCACCTTCGTCACCTCGCACCCACCTCCACCCGTACTTTCGTCACTTCCACCTTCATCTCCACCTCTATATCTGCACCCACCTCCACCCCCATCTCCACCTCTACCTCCAACCCCACCTCCACCTCTGCACTCACCTCCACCTCCACTTCTGCACCCACCTCCACCCCCACCTTCGCCACCTCCACTTCTACCTCCACCTCCACCTCCACCCCTACCTCGACCTCCACTTCTGCACCCACCTCCACCCCCACCTTCGCCACCTCTACCTCCACCTCCAAATCCACCTCTACCTCTACCTCCACCTCCACCTCCCCCACCTTCTCCACTTCTACCTCCAACCCCACCCCCACTTCCACCTCCTTCATCTCCACCTCCACCTCCAACCCCACCCCCTCTTCCACCTCCAACCCCACCCCCTCTTCCACCTCCAACCCCACCCCCTCTTCCACCTCCAACTCCACCTCCCCCTCCCCCTCCCCCTCCACCTCCACCTCCACCTCCACCTCCACCTCCACCTCCACCTCCACCTCCACCTCCATCTCCACCTCCACCTCCACCTCCACCTCCACCTCCACCTCCACCTCCACCTCCTGTGTCTCTCTCTCCACCTCCACCTCCACCTCCAACCCCACCCCCTCTTCCACCTCCACCTCCACCTTCACCCCCACCTCCACCTCCTTCATCTCCTCCACCACCTCCTCCTCTTTCTTCCCACTTTTCAAAAGACAAATATTCCTCCGAATATATTAGTCGCCAATGTGTTACGGATACTTCAATAAAATCCAAACAGGATGAAGAGAACAATAAGCCAGATTGCCTCCGATTTTTTTTTTTTTTTTTTTTTTTTTTTTTCATTCGAAATTGTCGTCGTAACAGATGTATTGAAACAATAACTTATCGTGTCCTGGGAGGAATGCTATGCCGCCTGCAGTAAGGAAAGAAAAAGGAAGCATAAAGAGAGAGGTGTTTGTGTGTGTGTGGGGGGGGGAGGTAGGGGGAGTGAGAGAGATAGGTAGGGTAGGGAAGGATGGAAGGTGGGAGGGGATGGGAAGGAGGTGGGAGGAGAGGTAAGGAAGGAGGAAGGTGGAGAGGAAGGAAGAAGGAGAGAGTGAAGGAAGATGATTGGGAAGGAAGGAAGGAGGATTAGATAGATAGATAGACAGAGAGAGAAAGAGAGATAGAGAGAGAGAGAGAAAGAAATAGGGAGAGAGAGAGAAATTGATAACTAGAGAGATAGAACAGATAGTCACACAAACAAAAACAATACACCAATCTTCAATTTTCTTAGTAGACCACAAAACAAAAACACACACACATATAATCAAACAGAAAAAAAAAACAGACCAAGAAAGAAGAAGAAGAAGAAAAAAAAAAAAAAAAAAAAAAACGCAAGACCCGATTCAGCACATGCAAATGATCTCCATTCGCATTCTCTGAAAAATTGACTAATTCAACATCACCGACCCGCCGGTTTGACGTTTTCTGATTCCATTGGATCTTACCATCACGTGTGACTTTATTGAAGGGACAAGTGGAATTTATTGGTTTCTTTGAATTTTTTCTTTGATTTTTTTCTTTGATTTTTCCTCTCTCGGTGCTCTAACATTTGATATGTTGGGGAGGTTTCTTGTGTCTCTCTCTCTTTGTTTGTGCTTGTCTGTTTCTGTGTTAGCTGTCTCTTTCTGTTTGGCTCTGTTTCTGTGTTTCTGTGTCTGTCTCTTTCTTTGTCTGTGTCCATCTTATCTCTTTTTCTCTTTCTCTTTCTCTCTCTCTCTGTTTCTCTCTC
>BOPN01001356.1:169633-172407 GCA_017312705.2 Penaeus japonicus
GAGAGAGAGAGAGAGAGAGAGAGAGAGAGAGAGAGAGAGAGAGAGAAGGGGGGGGGGGGGGTGATTGCGAGAAGAGAGAGACAGAAGAAGAGAGGAGGGGGAGGGAAGGTGCTTGCGAGAGAGACAGAGACAGAGAGAAAATGCGGAAGTATGTTTTTGAAGGAGAGAGAGAGGGGGGAGGGAAGTGTTATGAGGGGGAGGGAAAGAAAGAGGGAAGAAAGCATTGTTAGGGGGAGGAAGAGGGGTGGAGATGGAGTGGGAGAAGGGGGGGGGGGATATAGAGGGACATGGCAGATAGTAGGAGAGAAAAATGGAAAAGATGGAGGGAGTTAGGGGGGGTGTTAGAACGTATTGAGAGAGAGATATAGAAGGAGGATGGGGATGGGGGAGAGAAAGAAAAGGGTTTGGAGAGGAAGAGAGATTGAGGGAGGGGGGGGGGGCATGAATATAGGGAAAGAAAGGTGCTTGGGAGAAAGAAAGAGACATATAGAAAGATAAATAAAGATATATATATATATATATATATATATACATATATATATATATATATATATATATATATATATATATATATATATATATATATATATATATATATATATATATATATATGAAGCGAGACAGAAATTCCCAGACAAACAGAAAGGTAAAGAGAGAGTGTGTGAGAGAATTATCAATCATTCTATACAGCACAAGCAATTAGTATTCAACTGTTATTGAATGGTGAATCCTATCGTGCTAATATGGATTGCATTGAGATGTTGATATGGTGATTGATGAAATGTTCAATTGGCTTATGTATTGCATGCAACGACCCATTTGTTTTGAAGGGGGGACTTAGAGGAAAAGGTAAATGGGAATGAATACCTGCTAGTAATTGTTGTTATTAGGAATAGGAACTTGTCTGGTTGGAAATAGGATTTAGGGATATTTGTTGTTGGATTATGGAATGATTAAAGTTTGTAGTGGTTGGAACTAGGAATTAAGATGAATTGCTAGATGGAGATAACTACTGTGGTTGGAAAGGTTGTGGTTGGAAATAGCTTGTGGTTGTATTATGGAATTGGGGAGGATTGTAGTTGTGATTAGGAACTAGTTTATGGTTGGAAATATTGCCAGTTAGAAGTAGAAATCTAGAATTATTGGGATTTTTTTTTAGTGCTGTGGTTTTAAGTTGTAGTTGTGGTTGGTAAAAGAATTGTGGAATTGTTTCGGTTGAGAATATGAATAGGAAAGGTTTGTAATTATATGAATTGGAAATTGGGAATTGGAGATGTAAGTTCAATATGAGTAAGGTTAGGAATATACGAATTATTGTTGTGGTTGAAAGTGAGAATGACACAAGATTCTGGTTGAAAATATGTATTCAAATTTTTTGTTCTAGTGATTAGAGGTGTGAGATCTTTAAAAAAAAATGTGCTACGTGAATTAGATTGAATTTACTTGAATGAATTAGTGAATTTAATTTAATTGTGAAATAAAAGAAGGGTTCATCTGGAAGTATAGATGAAACGTTTTACGTCTGTAGTGTTGTAAATACTGCAGTAGCGAGGCGAGTAGAAGTCTGAAACAAAAAGTGCTGGAAACATAACTGAGGAAGGAATGCATTTGAAATATGACTCGGGAAAAAGTTGAAAAGTTAACGCATAATCATTTTGACTAAGTTCCGTAAGCATTTCTTTAACATGTTCTTACCTTAAGCAAGAAGTCTGAAAGATTTCTTGGATTGTAATTACAAGAATTACAGAATCACAGAATTAAAATCTAGAATTAAAAAAAAGAAAAAAAAAAGAGAGAATGAATCCTTGTTAGAGTTAAAACAATGAAGTTTCAGCTTAAGGAACTTGTCAGATATCACGTTTTGAAAGTTAATGGCAAAGATAACATATCTTACATCGGCGAATTAAAGAAAGAGCGAGATCCACTCATGATATAAATGAGTGCAATTCGTCCAGCCTTCATCTCGTAAGATTGTCCTCATAATTTTCATGCGTTTTGCAGAAGATCTTGCAGATAAAGTTTATTCATAAAACTTGAGATTATCCATGAATCTAAGACTCCTTTGGGACCAGCGAGACCTAACACAGCTGGAAGATTTTCTGATGTCAAAGGACTTGCATTTATCACTTTGAAGCCAGGAAGAGGAGAGAGTGAGAGAGAGTGGAGCAGAGAGAGAGAGAGAGAGAGAGAGAGAGAGAGTGGGCAGCGAGAGAGTGGAGCAGAGAGAGAGAGAAACAGACAGACAGAGGGGAGAGATATATAGATAGATAGAGAGAAACAGAGAGAGAGAGAGAGAGAGAGGGAAGGAGGGAGAGACAGACAGACATACAAATAAACAGATGCACACACACGAGAGAGAGAGAGACTGAGAGAGAAAGAGACAGACAAACAGACAGACAGAGGGGAGAGATAGATAGATAGATAGAGAGAGAAACAGAGAAAGAGAGAGAGGAAGGGAGGGAGAGACAGACAAACAAATAGATAGGTGCACACACACACACAAACACACATAGAAGGAAAGAGAAAGAGAGGGAAAGAGGAAGAGGGAGTGATAGGGAGAGGGAAAAAGACAGCAACAAATGGGAGTGAAAGAGAGATGGAGAGAAAAGAAAACAAAGCATGATATGGAGAAAATCAATATGAACACATACATTAAAGGAAAATCAAGTCGAGATGGATTTGACATATACAATCATCTTTACGACTTAATCTCACGTAAAGGTCATACTTTGGCCTTTCATTATCCTGTTTACATTTGTCTCTTTTTTTTTTTT
>BOPN01001356.1:199906-202406 GCA_017312705.2 Penaeus japonicus
CTTGAATACCAAAACTAGCCAGTTGCTCAAGGATAAGGTCTGTGTTTGCAATATCAAAGGAAGATTTAAGATCGAGAAATACAGTTTACATGCCTTACTGAGAATTTGTCAAGTACTCTGCAAAGCAGTGCTGAGTGCTACGTCCTGGGAGGAATCCATACAGTCTTGGAGATAACTTGGCATGTAAGCGATACATGAGTCTGCTCAAAACAATTCTCTCAAGTACCTTGCATAAACATGAGGTCAATGAGACGGGTCGGTATTTATCAGAGTTAGGTTTGGGTATGGGAATGATTAGGCTTTTAGTCCAGGAGCTTGGGAGTATTCCTTGGGATAACCTTAGTCTATAAAGATGTAAAAGTGGGTTACCTGGTACCTGAGCAATGAGCCGAAGTACACTATAAGTTGCCTTACCCTTGCAAAGTGCATTATTTAATTCCCAATCAGTTATTTAGGCAAAGTCGGAGGGGTCAGTGGCAGAACAGGTTATGGCAATGTTAAAATTCCTATTTATTTTTGTGTTGTTAAGTTTATCTCTTATTCTCTGCGGAAGTGAGTTCAGCTGAGAGGTTCACAGCCCACTGATCTAGTAACAAATTGGCCTGTTCTAATGGGCTGTGGAACTGCGGAGTGGCGACAGCTTTACCTGACAACCTGCTGATTTTTCTCCATACTTCAGCTGCAGAAGTTTGGTGGTTAATACTCTGCAGGAATTGCTCCCAATGTTTACTGCGAATTTGAGCCTTTAATTCTCTGAATTCTTTATTAGCTCTGAGGAATCGTAAAAGATTTTCTGATGTCATGTTATCCCTATAACAATTAGCAAGTTCCTGAACTCGTTTATGCTCCCTACTTAAGATGGGGTCATTTATCCACTTTGGTGCGTGAGGGACTGGGGAAAATTTTTTCTTTGAGAGTTTTCTTGAGCAGACCCATGTATTGTGGTAATTAGTGACAACTTTTATCAGGTCCTGAGAGTAATTTTCGACAGTGGTTACGACATAGGTACTATACCAGTCATAAACACGTGCTTTGAAGTGATGCTCCAGTCCCGGTGGGATTGTAATTTTAGGTCTGGGTGCTTTGTGAGCTATGCTGTTGTCAACAGTATACTCTGTTAGGATTGCAAAGTGGTCACTGACCAACTCTCGAACCAGTGAAGTACAAACATTACCATGTACAAGATTTTTTCCAATTACATAATCTAATACCACCACCAATGAGTCTGTTTATCTAGTACTCTTCACAGTCATCGATCTTCTATTGACGAAATGTTTAAATTCCTCCCCATTGCTGTTACTCTGGTGATCCCCAAATTGTGTGTGTCTAGCATTGAAATCCCCCATACATAATGTTCCTTGATTATGGAAATTGGGTAGAGAACTAGTCAGAAACTTTGAGCTCCTGGCATACACATTATATAATGAGAAGAACCCAGAGGCAGTCTTAATTCTTAAATGATGAAACTGCCTTGCATCGGTGTTCCCGGACTGTTTTACTAGTTCATGTGGCAGTGTTAGCTTTACATAAGTCAACAAACCCGTCATGGCTGTATTTACATATGAGCAATACCCTTTGAGTTTAGGCGCTATTTTCATGTTAGTAGCAGCTGCAAACGGTTCTTGTACGCAGATTACATCGACATTGTTTTTACGAATATAAAACTCTAGGTCATTAAGCCTAGGCTTAATACTACGCATATTCCATGATATGAATTTGATTGTGCGTTTATCCATAAATGAAGAGTTTTTTATTTGATAGTCTATACTTCATTCTGTAATATCCTCTGATGGTAACGCATTTTACTTTACAGAAAGCACACATATACATTGCTGTATAACCATACTTCTCCTCACATAGGACAGACCTTAATTTAAAAGTAAACTTAACCATTTAAACTATTAATTCTTAGCTTTTTTCTGCTTCGTAGCTCAATCCCTTCAATTGATGTGTTGAGGACATTCGCGGGACCGGAAGCCTTATCAGGGTCCGTGTCACGTAGTTCCTGACACTGTCCTCCCTCAGTATCAGCACGGGCTCCCTCACACTGACCGCTATTAATGGAGGAATTGGTATCATGACACCGTGTGTCATCGCGGGATTCTTTATCACTGATGGCAGTACTGGCCTCTCGACAGTGGCAGTCCTTTTTCATTTTTCCTATATCTCCCTTCCCAGTGTCTCCATTTTACCAATCAAAATTAAGTTTTCTTCTTTGAGTGCTTGAAATGATTCCACTGGTTGTTCTGCACTGATATTTCCTTCCGTGGGTGTTGTGACGTCACCACTGACGTCACAGTCCACGCGGCCCTAGCGGGGATTCCCCGGTGCGGCCTGCGGTCAACCATGGAGTGAGGAGTGAGGGTGAGGTGCCAGGGGAGGAGGGGGCTGGTACCAGCGGAGGGAGGGCTGGTGCCAGGGGAGGGGATGGGGATGACGCGTCCTCGCTGTGAGAGTCGGTGGGCTCGGCTGGTGCCAGGGAGAGGAGGGGCTGGTGCCA
>BOPN01001356.1:217406-219906 GCA_017312705.2 Penaeus japonicus
AAAAAAGATAAATACGATTTATATGACTTCTTTCTCTCTCTCTCTCTCTCTCTCTCTCTCTCTCTCTCTCTCTCTCTCTCTCTCTCTCTCTCTCTCTCTCTCTCTCTCTCTCTCTCTCTCTCTGCCTCTCTCTCTCTCTCTCTCTCTCTCTCTCTCTCTCTCTCTCTCTCTCTCGCTCGCTCGCTCGCTAAACAAGCTCTCTCTCTCTCTATCTTTCATTATCTGTTTATCTCTCACTATCTATCTATCTGTCTCTTTCTCTCCCTTCTTTCTCGCTGTCTCTCTCCCTCTATCTATCTACCTATCTTTCTATCTGTTTATCTCTCACTATCTATCTATCTATCTCTTTCTCTCCTTCTCTCTCGCTGTCTCTCTCCCTCTATCTATCTACCTATCTTTCTATCTGTTTATCTCTCTCTCTCTCTCTCTCTCTCTCTCTCTCTCTCTCTCTCTCTCTCTCTCTCCCTCTCTCTTTCTCTCTCTCTCTCTCTCTCTCTCTCTCTCTCTCTCTCTCTCTCTCTCTCTCTCTCTCTCTCTCTCTCTCTACCATATATATATATATATATATATATATATATATATATATATATATAAGCAAACAAGCAAATAGCTCTCTTATATATATATATCTTTCTATCTGTTTATGCTCTCACTATCTATCTATCATCTCTTTCTCTCCTTCTTTCTCGCTGTCTCTCTCCCTCCTGTCTATCTACCTATCTTTCTATCTGTTTATCTCTCACTATCTATCTATCTATCTCTTTTTCTCAGCAAGCCTATACTCTCGCTGTCTCTCTCCACTCTCTGTCTGCCTGTCTTTCTGTCTGTTTTATCTCTCACTGTCTCTCTCTCTCTCTCTCTCTCTCTCTCTCTCTCTCTCGCTCGTTCTCTCTCTCTCTCTCTCTCTTTCTCTCTCTCTCTTTTCTTCTTCCAACTTGAGAAACTGCTTTTAAATTTCATTTGATTTATGTTTCTTTTGGGTGCAACCATCATTTCCTTAAGATAGTTTTCATTCTGTCTAGACATCACATTTCATGCGTTAAAAAACGAAACAGTTCAAAGAAATTGAATTGAATTAATTCAGGAAAAGAGAAAATACCTATGCAATTGCTCTGTGATGCATAATATACACTTTTTCAACATTTCAAAATCAACAGTTTGTATCGTACTGTTCCAAAGCCTAGTTTATCCGAAAGATTCTTGATTGCAACTTATTTTCTTATTTAAAATTATTTATATATGCGAATTGAAAGCAAATGAGATCTACTGAATAGATTCATAAGTGATAAAAATACATCAACACACATGAGACATTAGTAGCAAACATCGCCTCGACGCTACGCTATATTGTTGTCCCAGAAACATATGCGCTATGGTCATAGTGTGTTTACTCATCTAGGGCCAGTACTTTGTCTCCGCAGCATATAAATCAAAAAATATATATCATATAACAGTAACATTATAATCAGACCAGCATTTCCTACTAGCAGTGGCTCTCAGTTAAGAGGGAGTATCAGCTGGGTAAATTCTCTCTTATTTGTAATGGTGGTCTTTGCATATCTAAGTATTGCTGATGCTCGTCTTATATTTGGTCCTCGTTAAGAGCGAAATGTGGTGATGATGGGTGACTCTCTACCCCCCTGCCGTTCAGCATTAATGCTAACTCCTATGCTTATTCTATATCTTCGTGGTATACGTGTATACGTGTACATACATGCAGACATATCTCTATAAAAAGGAATATAAGGAATGTATATCATGATAGTTAATCCAATTTATCACCAGTATTCACAATGATAACTTACCTAAATATACGCGACGTACAATACACATTATCTTGCGAACGGATAAAGGAAGTATGAAACACCCCTAGAGATATGTAACTAAACTCAATTATCTTTATAAAAAAATATAATTTCGTTTTCCTAATTATTTACCCAAGATCAGCAGGAGGGGGTTCGTTTGACTGAAGCGGCACGCTATTGCATCGCATCAAAAACGATGTTTCTTGGGGTTACTAATATCGAATAGAGCACTAATATCTATTACTACTAATAATAATAATATCTAATACACATAATATATATAATATCTAATATAATATATATAATATCTAATATGATAATATTAATATAATATAATAATAATAATAATAATAATAATATCTAATAATATCTATTACTATTATCTATTACTAATAATATTGTGCACTAATAATAATATGTGTGTACTAATGTCAGATAGAGCGAGAACGGAATGTGAGATGTGACGTTTCTAAGTCGTCAAAATATTCATCTGTTGATCTATCTTTTTGACTTGCAAAATTCTTAGTTTATAAGTGTATTTCTTGAATTTATATATATTATTTTCTTCTATCTTTTCTTGTATTGGATATTGTCAGGACAGATCTAAAAATAATGTTTACGACTTCTTCGTTTTTAAGCATTACCTATTTACTGTATACGTATTCGATCGAATAGGTAATACATATAATATATAT
>BOPN01001356.1:244906-249906 GCA_017312705.2 Penaeus japonicus
CAATTTCACTGATCTTCATCCAGGGGCTGAGACAGAGATGAAAGCGAGCCTCTGCCTTCCTCAGCTCTTTTTCCCTTCATTTTTTCTACTGTCTTACAATTCTTCCTTTCTCAAACCATGACTTACCGAAATTGTAACTGTCTTGCGGTCCAATTCGCGGTTTTTTCAGCTTTCTTTCTTTTATTTTCTTTTCATATCTCTCTTTTTTTTTTGCCTCATATGAAATACTTCACTCCCCAATATGATCGTGCGATGTGTCTGTAAAACCATTTTTCAATAGTTGTAATCTCTCTAGTCATGATAAGTCCAGAATTCACTGCCGTAGCCGAGGATAGAGAATACATAGCAATTTAATACTCTTAATTTTGAAATTTAAATTGTTCAACTGTGTTTTTGGGTATCTTTCTATTTTCTCGAAAATAGTTCATGACATTTTCCTCTGTTTTGTTCACTGTCCCTTCTTCCTTTTGATGTAATTAAACTTCTAAAGGTAACTGAATATCTCAACCTGCTTTATCGCTGTTTCTCCAATTGTTAATTGGCAATCTGGTATATCCTGTGTCTTTTCAACACCACCCATGCATTCAGTCTTTACATTGAGTGAAGTAACCCCTTTTTCACTTTCCATTTGCAAATCTCTTCGAACTGATCTTTTGAGTCACTTAAATTGTTCTTATTGTAACCTCCTATTACACAACCCTTAAATCTCTTTTCTAATCAGATTTTTCACTAGATGAATTAAAAGGTCAGAGCGACAATTACGCATCCTTGGTGTACCCTCTCTTTATTTCTTTATAATTGCAGCTTCTATCTTCATTCATTCCTCATGTGCTGCTGTTTGTTCCCAATACCAGATCTCTTAGTAGTCGTATATCTTTCCGTATATATGTCAATCTTCGAGACGCATATCTAATAGTTGCTGGTGCTTTACTTTGTCAAACATATATAATCAATAAAACGCATAAATATATATACATATATATATATATATATATATATATATATATATATATATATATATATATATATATATATATACATATATATATATATATATATATATATTTATATATATATATATATATATATATATATATATATATATATATATATATATATGTATATATATGTATATATATATATATATATATATATATATATATATATATATATGTATATATGTATATATATATATATATATATATATATATATATATATATATATATAAGTATATACATATATATATATATATATATATATATATATATATATATATATATATATAATATATATATATATAGAGAGAGAGAGAGAGAGAGAGAGAGAGAGAGAGAGAGAGAGAGAGAGAGAGAGAGAGAGGGGCATGCCTCACCTGGCCTTGTTCATAAATGTGCTGTTCAGTGAACACTGTGACCCTCACCTCGTAAGAACAGCCATAGCTGTCATATTACGCGGATGCATATAGCGTGGCACTGTGTAAGTGCATACAGCATATTTGTGTTGTTTCTATTCTTTTTTTCCAGTTTTGGTATTTGGTTATGTTTATAACGTGTTGACGCCGAGCGCCACTACAGTGTGCCTCTCGCTGTTCCCCGAGGCTATACTATCGGGCATGGCTTTAAGCTCAAAGCCCCGTGACACCTGGGTGGTTTGTGTGACACGCTCGAGGACGTACAACTGTGTTATTTTGTATTTGTTTTATAAAATGTGTTTTGTAGATATATGTTGAATGGTTGCTAATCTTTGTATAACACCTTTTTTGGAAGTGAAGAATACGATGAAGATAAAAGTGCAATACCATCAATGATTAATTACCATATTCAATGAAAGATCCTTTTACAGTGTGTACGTGTGTGTGTCTCCTCTTTATTTACTTTCATCTATTAACTTTTTATTGTTATTACCATTACAATCATCACTATGATAGTTATTACTGCCATTTCTCTCATTAAAATCTTTGACGTAGCAAATTTTCATCCACTTTTTTGAACGAGCATTCAACAAGAAAGTCAATAATATAAGATTAATGTAATTTTTTTTCTCTTCGTTGTCAAGGTACTCATCAGACTCTGTGTGTCCTAGAAAAAGGTCTTCTGAAACTGGTTTATTTCCTTTTATTTATATATTTCTTTTATTTATTTTATTTTATTAATTTTATTTATTTATTTATTTTATGTTTCGTTCTTATCTTAACAAAGCCTTCGCCATTATATTTGATCAATTTTGAAAAACTGAAATTGAAAAAAAGACAGAAGAGGTTTAATTGTAATTAAAAGTAATTATTGCAATTATCATACTTATGGTATAATAGTTACAGTAGTAGTATCAATGATAACGATAATAATGACGATTATAATGACAATAACTAATGACACTATAAATAATATCAATAATGATGTTTGATTATTATTATAATAGCGATAATGGCATTATTAATGATAATGATAATAATGATAATATTAACGATGATAATATATATATATATATATATATATATATATATATATATATATATATATATATATATATATATATATATAGTATATAATATATATATATATATAATATATATATATATATATCATTGGTGATGATATTAACAATATCTGTATAAATGATATTCAATAATAATCATTGTTTCGAATTATTTATCCATCATCATTTCTATCTCTAATACTATTGTCATTGCGATAGAGAGGATGATGACACAGTGATAATAAATATCCAAAGTGATAATTAACTTAAAAAAAAGAAGAAAAAAAACATATCAAACAAAAGCAACAATATCAACAAAAGCGATTCTGTCAATACGGCGCTTGTTGTGAGAGTCGAAAATCCCGGTCCGGTATGTTGCACAGCAAAAATGAAACTGATGAATACATACAAAGCCATTCATGACAACATAATATTAGTGAAGAAAAGGTTGGAAAATACAATGATGGTCAGGGAAACACAATACAACAGACTCGAGAGTGGTGACTATAAAACACACTCCCCGACACGGCAGGAAAAAGGGACGGAACATCACTGCTGGCCGATGTTTGTTTGTGTTTGGAGGGGCAGAGGGCTGGGTGGGCGATGGAATGGGGGGGACTGAGAGGTTGTGGAGTGTGGATGTGTGATTGTGTGCGTGCGTGTAGTAAGAATAGGCATTATAAGAAAAAAAAATATGTATATATATATAGATGAATGATAGATAGATTATATAACAGGATTAAAAGATACATACATTCAATTGTGTCTTCAGTAGAAAATCATTAGTTTACACCGTCGATCATTGAGGAGAATTAAGATATTAATAAATGCAAGAATTTCGCGAAATGAACAAAGAAAACCACGTCACTAAATCAGCTAACCTTTAAAGCTAAGAAATTCTTTTAAGAATATAGATAGATATATAGATAAACATTTTTTTAATATAAGTGAATATAAATACCTAAAATTAATAGATTTAGAAATATGAATAAAAATAATAACAGAATAAAAAATAGAAAAATATGAAAAAAAAAACGCTAGATATAACATACAATAAAAATTGTAATATGACAACTGACATCATACCAGCAAAAACAAAATAACGAAAAGAAAATATGAGATACGAAAATAAAACCCAAAAATCACTATAACTAAGATTTCGATTGCTGAATGTTATCAGGTCCGTGAAACAGTTATTGAAACAGTAAATGGCAAATATAGTGCGAAAGAAAAAAGGAAGCAATATCAATTAAGATCTGCAAGTGAAAAACTTTGCAACAACGCGGGGCAGGGTCAACCGTCGCCAAACAGATGACAGTTATACAAAATGCAGAGACCTAATTGAAGAAAACAGGATCGGAAGTTATAAAGATAAGATGAATGAATGGATATGGGCTGTAGATGGATAGTTAGATAGATGAATTAGATAGATAGATAGATAAATTGATTGATAGATATAGATATAGATAGATAGTTAGATAGATAGATAGATAGATAGATAGATAGATATGATCAGATGATAGATATAGATATAGATAGATAGATAGTTAGATAGATATAGATAGATAGATAGTTAGATAGATATAGATAGATATATGTGTGTGTGTGTGTGTGTAACCATGTATATACATATATATGTATGCATGTATATAAGTGAGTATGTGTGTGTGTGTGTGTGTGTTTGTATGTTTCTCTAATTTCCCTTTTCTCTTCTTTTTTAAATCTCTCTTTAGACTGTGATTAATTTTTGATAATTGCCTATTTCGAAATTAACAAAAGCCTAATTCCTATTTTCAACTGCAAATGCATAATGTCATAACATTCGTAATTGTTTCTTTGCTACACTTCACCTGCATGTGATCGGAGGCAATTAGCAAGCTATCATATTTTTAGAAATCTGCATTTCATAACATCGGTGTTGCTGAAGGGAAAGAAAAATGTAACGCGCGTCCAGTCACTAGATGGCGCTCATGAGTTATTTTTTGATAAATTGATGGACAGTTATTAGGTGAAAAGAAAAAGAAAAAATCAAATATACTTTATTTTGTATATAAAGTTTTTTTTTTTTTTTCAATTCTGCTCCATTTGTAATATTTGCAATTATTTAGATATGTATCTGTAGATTGCTGTCTCTTTAGCTGTCTATGTGAAATTTTTAGATCACAAAATTACTTGGCAACATTGTCCAGTAAAGGAGTCGCGCTTTTCCTCCTCCAACAATAATAAAATAAATAATATGTAAGAAAAAAAAAAATATTTCCAATTTACACTGGATATTCATTATAATGATAAGCACTTGAGTTGTTTAAGCGGGAGGAATATATAAGGGAAGGAAAGAGAGGGACGGAGGAAGAGAGGGAGAGAGGAAGGGAGACAGGGAGAGTGGGAGGGAAGGAGGGAGAGAGGGAGGGAGAGACGGAGGGAGAGAGGGAGGGAGGGAGGGAGGGAGGGAGAGAGAGAGGGAGAGTGGGATGGAGAGAGGGAGGGAGGGAGGGAGAGAGAAAGAGAGGGAGGGAGAAGAGAG
>BOPN01001356.1:254906-259906 GCA_017312705.2 Penaeus japonicus
TCAAATGTTTCACAATATTTGAAATTATCTCGTGAAAAGAAAGAAAAGAAAAATCAACTAAAATCTATCAACAGCAATTATTACAACTTTAACTTAACCGATCACCTCTCTACCATCTCCATCAATCAAGATAAATAAACGCAAAATCCAGTGTATCTTTTGTCTGTCCTTCTGACCAGCGTGCACATAAAAAACATAATAACAATTCAAGAGACAAATATAAAAAAAATTTTGAATCTAACTACACACACACAAATCAGTCTGAAATCGTCTCGTCACTCTCTGTTGGTACCTAATAATAATTGCACATTCATACAAATGTTGAAACATTAGCGTACAGGTTAAAGAGATACTTTGAAGTGGTGACTAGGGAATGAAAAAGAGGGGTTGATGAAGAATAATACTGGCTATAAACATTGTGCGAGCAATGGAGAATATTTCTCAAAAACAGTTGCAAGTAGGCATGACACTGCGTTCAGCCTGTGACACAGTCTCAGTCTAACTAACTCTTCTATCTCTCTGTGCTCTATAATAACAATAATATATATATATATTTCTCTGCTATATTTATAACTATATATATATATCCCTCTCTCTCTCTCTTTTTAAAAAAATCTAAAAACTATATATATCTCACTTCTACTACTTTCTATAGCCGAGCTAAACAAAAAACTTCCTTCTTTTTTTTTTTGCCACTTAATCTTTCTCTCTCTCTCTTTTTTTCGCTTTGCCACTAAACTCTACTGTCTCACCACTCCGATCTCTCTTTCCTTCCTATATTTCCGCCACACAACTAAGCAAAAACCGAAAATTAAAACATCATTGTGTATCCAGCAAATTGGAAATATTTATTATTTATTTACATTGTGTGAGGAAAGGAAAAAGCGCGACTTTCCCCCACTGAACATGTTGCCAATATTTTTATTGATCTAGAGACTTTCATGGGCTAACTAAAGGACGGCGGTCTTACGAGGTAAATAATTGCAGAAATATTACAAATGAACGGAAATTTGAAAAAAGAAAGCTTTGTAATATTTTTTTAAAAAATAAGTATATTTATTTTCTTTTTTCTTTTTTCTTTCGCATTCAATAACGACAAAATAACATTTAAACTTCTCATGGCACCTACATCTAAATGACTGGACGCGCGTTTATTTTCTTTCCCTTCAGCAACACCGATGTTGTTGCGAAATGGGAGAAATATGATAGCTTGCTAATTGCCTCGATTTTATGCAGAGTAGTGTAACAAGAAACAATTGCGAATGTTATGACATGCATTTTGCAGTTAGAAAAAATAGGAATTAGGCTTTTGTTAATTAGCAGTATCAAATGCAGTCTAAAAAAGAGGAGATTTAAAAAAAGAGAGGAAAAGAGGAAATTAGAAGAGCATACGCACACACACACACACACATATACACTTATGCTATGCGTATATAATATTAATATTACATGGTGCACACACACACACACACATATATCTATCTATAATATATCTAACTATCTAATCTATCTATAATCTATCTAACTATCTATCTATCTATATCATCTATCAATCAATTTAATGCTAAGTCTCTATCTGTCTATCTATCTGTCTGACTATCTGTCTGTATCTGTCTATCAATCAATTTATCTGTCTATCTAATGCTCTGTCTATCTGGCTATCTATCTATATCTGTATCTCTGCTCTATCTGTATCGCATAACTTGATCCGTTTTCTTAGGTCTCAGCATTTCGGCGGCACGATCGCTCTGCCCACGCGCCCATGTGCCCTTTCGAAATCTGCCACTACTGGATCTTGAAGTGTGTGCTTTCCTTTTTTCTTTTCGTGACGCTACTGCTCATTACTGTTTCAACTAACTCGCTCTCGCAAGACTTTCCGATAGTATTCGGCAATCGAAATGCTTAGTTGCTGAGTGATTTTTTTGAGTTTTATTTTCGTATCTCTATTTTATTTTTTCGTTTTTGTTTTGTTTGCTGTTTCGAGGTTGTCATATTACAATTTTATGTTGCATCTTGTATTTTTTCATATATTTTCTTTATTTTTTATTCGTTGACATTTGTTCGTATTTCTAAATTTTGTGTATTTATATCTGTTTATGACCAAATGTTTGAAATGTATGCTATCTGTGACTAGCAAAGAGAATTTTGGCCTTTCATGGAGTTAGCTGATTTGTGATGTGGTTTCTTTGCTAACGACAAAAGAAATTCTTTGCGACTGGTATCTTTAATTGCTACTCGGTGTGGTGTGATTTTCACTTTAGAAGACGTATATAATGCAATCTTTAATCTGTCTGTCTGTATGTAACATATATTTTTTCTTATAATGCCTATTCTTACCACACACACACACAATCAGCCCCCGCCCCATCGCAACCCCACCCACAACACACAAAACAAATATGCAAATGTATATAACCAATCCTTTTTCTAAAAATATCAGAAAAGTGTGTTTTATAGAATCACCACTCTCAGTCTCGATATATTGTGTTTCCCTATTATCATTACTCTTTTTTCGCTAACATTCTTTAGTAACATATATATTCACTACTTCATTGCTACCGGACTAATTTTCACTTTCTTTCTTTAACAAAGCGCCATTGATTTATTTAAATTTGATATTGTTGCTTTTGTTTATTCATTTTTCTTTCTTTAAGTTAATTACTCAAAAAAACATTGTATTATCATCGATTATGCATCTCTCGTCGGCAATGACTAACAATATTAGGAAGAAATAAAATGATGATGAGCAAAAATGAACAATGTTGTGTGAAATTGTCATTGCAGGCGTAATTGTTAATATCATCACCAATGATATATATATATAATAATAATAATAATAATATATATATATATATATATATTTATAATATAATAATAATATAATATATAAATGTATGTAACAATATTTAATAATAATATAACAATAATAATATTAATAATATATTAATAATATATGTTGTTAACTATTATCATTATTATCATCATCATTGTAGCTACCATTATCTGATATAATAATGATCAATATCATTAATGATAATATTTATAGTGTCGTTAGTTGTCGTATCGTCTAATTATTATCGTTGTCTTGACTTTTACTACTTGTAACTTATTTGGCACTTAAAAGAACATGATAGTATAATAGTGCACGTCATGGTTGGAAAATGAGCTATTAACTTTTTTTTTTCAATTTTAGAGCTAAATTAATCAAATATCATTACGTAATAACTGTTAAAAGATAGAGCGAAACATAAAATAAATAAATAAATAAAAATTAATAAAATAAAATAAATAAAAGAAATATATAAATAAAGATAAACCAGTTTCAGAAGACCCTTTTTTCTTTAGGACACACGAAGTTCATGTGGCACCGAAAGAGAAAAAAAAATTACATTAATCTTATATTCTACGTGAGCTTTCTTGACGAATATCAAGATTTGTGAGAAAAAACAACATCTATAGTGATGATTGTAATAGTGATAACAATAAAAAGAGTGACAGAAAAGAAAGTGACCAAGAGAATTTACTGTACGCAAGGATAACTCGCGTGAATATTCGTATTAATCATTGTGTTGCGCTTTATCTTCTCGTCTTGACAACTAAAACTCCCAAAAAGTGTTCGCTACACAGATTATTGGCTTCGTGTATATAGCATCTTACAAGGAACGCATTTATAAAGCGAAAATAACTACAGTTGTCGATCCACTTCAGCGTGTCAAAAGCAGAAATGTTTGCTTGGCGCTCCTCAAACCTAATATAGCCTCGAAAGGGCACATAATGGTGAGCGCCTTGGCATCAAGCGTTATCATTTATAACCAATAGCAAAACGGAAGAGGGTAAATGCGGCGTAGCGTGTAGCGGCGTGCGCAGTAAAGAGGCCCGCGCCTCTTCACATCCGCGTACTGACATATGGCTGTTCTATTTTTGTGAAGTCTGAGTGTTCTCGATTTGGGTGGTATTTTATGGTGGGTGGAGGCCACGGGGTGGCGCATATATATATATATATATATATATATATATATATATATATATATATATATATATGTGTATGTATGTATATGTATATATATATATATATATATATATATATATATATATGTATATATATATATATGTATATATATATTTATATATATATATATATACATGTAATAATAATAATATACTGTAATAATAATATAATATATATATGTATATGTATATAATATATATACATATATATGCGTATATATATATATATATATATATATATATATATATATATATATATATATATAAATATATATATATATATATATATATATATATATATATATATATATATATATATATATATATATATATATATATATATATATAATATATACACATATATATTTAATGTTTGGTTGATTATGGCAAAAACGTTTGACAAGTAAAGCACCAGCAACTAATAGATATGTTCCCCGAAAGTTTAGACATATACGGGAAAGATAATACTGCTGAGAGATCTGTATTGGAGACAAGCAGCGAGCATGAGGAATGAATGAAGATAGAAGAAGCTGCAGTATAAAAGAAATAAGAAATTTGCACCGGATACGTATTGTCGCCTGACGCTTTATTCATCATTGAAAAATCTGATTAGAAAAATAAGATTTCAAAGGGTGTGTAATAGGAAGGATTACAACCGTATTTAAGTGACTCAGATCAGTTTCAAAAATTTTGTAAAAATGGAAAGTGAAAGGGGTTATCAATTAATTATTAGAAGAACTGAATACATGTTGGTAAACTAAAGACAGGATATACCAGATTTGCCGGTGGCGCAATTGGAGAAACGGCGATAAAGCGAGTTGAGATGTTCAGTTATGAAGTTTTAATTGTCAGGAAGGGAAGGGGACGGTGAAGGTAGAATTTGGAGGTTGGGAAGTGATAAGAACTATTTTCAGGAAAATAGGAAAGATTAACTCGAAACAGACAGTTATCAATGAATACAAAATTAAGAGTATTAAATTGCTATGTATTCT